>JAWMAG010000020.1:1595000-1727500 GCA_037013455.1 Ceratitis rosa | reverse complement strand
TGAGCGAGGACAACACGAAACAGTCATCGCATTCGCGAATTGGCTCCCATGACAGTCATAATTTCGAGGTCGTAGATAATTTCGTCTCTCTAGGAAACATCATCAACACTAATAATAATGGCAGAATAACTCTTGCCAACAGGTGATACTTTGGATTGAGTAGGCAATTGAAAGGTAAAGCCCTCCCTCGGCGAACGAAAATCAAACTCTACAAGTCCCTCATCGTTCCCGTCCTGCTATATGGTGCAGAAGCATGGACGATGACAACATCTGATTAGTCGGCGTTAGGAGTTTTTGAGAGAAAAGTTTTGCGTAAGATTTATGGTCCTTTGCGTATTGGTAACGGCGAATATCGCAGAGGAGGGAACGATGAGCTGTACGAGTTATACGGCGACCGTGACATAGTTCAGCGAATCAAGAATCTGCGGCTTCTCTGCCTAGGTCGTGTAGTCCGGATGGATACGATTACTCCAGCTTTGAAAGTTTTCGATGCAGTAGCTGCCGGTGGAAGCTAAGGAAGAGGAAGACCTCCACTCTGTTGGAAGGACCAGGTAGAGAAGGACCTGTGTTTACTTGGTATTTCCAATTGGCGGCAAACAGCAAAAAGAGGAAACGAATGGGGCAAAGTTGTTAGCTCGGCTATAATCGCGTAAGCGGTATCTACGTCAGTAAAGTAAGTAAGTAAGTAAGGGGTGGCACCCTTCAGGAAATTATAATAAGTATAAACGCTTTCTTGACAAAAGCGTAAACCCTATAGGCTTATTAAACCACAGTTATTAACTGTTCTGAGATGTGAGATCATCTAAAGCCATGATTGCCTGGAATCATATTTATTAAATGTTTCTCAACTGCTTAGTGAGTGTTTACTGGACTCTCGAATGCTTTTGTGAGTTTCTACTCAAAACATTAGATGAAGCGACTGATTTTCTCACTCTCCAGCTACTTTATTCTTCGTTTATTACCGTTTTTTCTACCTTGACTAGTGAAGATCAGTATGAAGGGAAGACCATCATAACTTATACTTATATATACAATAAATATACCTATTTAAAAAAATGAATAAATTTACACATTAAAGATTGTTAGAAGTGCAAAGGTATTTTACTAATGTGTTCGCATTAGAATATTTTATGCGCAATGACAAACATAAATCAATTTACGCACCTCAACTTGAGGAACAAAAGATGAATCGAATATTTCCACGTAGGTTTATTTATAGGTGTGTATACTTTTTATAGTTCAAAGCGTAACGATACATCGAATTCAACCCAATTCGACTACACGAGTTGGAAGAGTCGCACTTCGCTCGCCGTATGATCGGCGATTGGTGACAACAATGTTGACATTTGAGATGCTACAACTTTGACGTGGAAGCTTCTTTGATTCACAAAATAATGTTTTAGTTTTCGAGCTTTTTTGTGCTTTTTCTTTCATTTAGCACGATGAACAGAGATTGCTGCCGTTTTTCTGCGTTTGTTTGCTCGCGCGCACAAATTATGAGCAGCTAAAGGCAGTTATAGTTGATTTTGATCACATCAGTGCTGATAAACTGCTATTTGAAGTTGCCGATTTTGCTTTGGGAAGGTGAAAAAAAATTCTAAAGTGAGCAAAAAATCCAAGCTCCGCACAAAAGGCGCGTGAGAGCAAGTCACAAACGCCGCGTTGAAAGAGTTTAAAGCTGCTTAAATGCAGAATTAATTATTAATCCTGTATATATATGTACACGTATGCATGTAAGTATATGACACTTTTGCCTACTAACAACACTTTTTGCTGGCATTTTGAGCAATCGCTTGACAGCTAGCAACGCCAATTCCTGCTGTCGATGACACCTTTTTGTTCGTGTCGTACATTTTGACAGCGAACAATGTCGTTGGCTCGCACCAACGACGCTGTGAGTGGTGCTTCACTGAAAGAGGAGCATGTTTTTATTTTAAAAAAATTTAAAATATATAAAAACAAAAAAAAATGCTCAAATGTTATGTATGATCTCAGAGAAGTTTTGTCGTCCGCTGTAAGTCTTTAATGGTGGAAACTTGTAGCGCCTTGCTGTTGATCACAAATTGGCTACAAGCGAAGTATGAGTATGAGTGGCTCATTGAATACATTTATGACATTGGCTGATTTACCTTCATGGCACTGACATCCTGCCATTGATCTTGATTTTAATGCTAGTTTTTATCATTATAATGATAATGCGGCAGCTGATTTGAGCTGTGTTTTTGTCATATATGAGAAGGATTTATTTTTTCAATGCGTCATTTGCACACAATAAAGTAGTTTTATGTGAATATTTGCGCCAGCAGCGCAGTATTTGTAATATTCTTTGTAAAGATTAGCCGCAGTTAATACTTCTTTCATAAGTGTGCATACCAACTTTTCTTATAATATTATTTATTGACTGCATTAATCGGGATTAATTTAGGAGTTACTCCGTTAATAACTTCAGCCATAATTCCCATAAATATAGAGTTAGTGGTAACATTGCTGAGAATTGACAGCTGTATTTTATTGTTAATGAAAAATAACCAACTCTCACAGCTGTTTATCCATCAGCAAACAAATATCAAAAAATTTATTTTGAAAGCGAAAACTTTCTTTAAATCTGTAGGGGAATTCTCTATCGTATTATAAAGATTTTCGGATCGTTAAAATGACTTAGCGTTAGTTTTAACGATATTAGCTATTCTCTAACACAAGCGATAATTTTAACGATATTTGCTATTCTCTAAGCATAATATAACGATTTTCGTATCGCAAATAAGGCTTAACGATAATTTTAACGATTTTAATATTCGGTGTACTTATTTTAACGATATTCGCTATCGCTGTTGTCGTAAACTATTCGATAAAGCGCTAACTAAGCGACGAATATTTTTAAGTTGTTTGCGATATCGACAAAATATTGTTGTTGTTGTAGAGGCTGGCTAAAACCGCTTAGGGCAGGTTTTGTTAATCTAAGTCGCCGAGGTCATCTAAAGGGAGGTCCAGGAAACGTGCTGTTTCGACGGGATTGGATCAAAGGGAGAGGGGGGTTAGATGAGTCGGTTTAAGGGGGCATGTGAAGAGATGGTTAGTGTCGTGCGGAGACTCTCCACATGAAGGACATACGTTGGGTATGCTGGGGTCGAGTCTAGATAGGTAGGAGTTTAACCTGCTATAATAACCAGATCTAAGTTGTGCAAGGGTCGCGTGGGTTTCTCGAGGCAGCTCGAGCACGTTTAACTTTGAGTACGCCATTCACGGGAAGGGAGTCTTTGAAGGTGTTAACTGACTCCTGGTGAATGGCGTTCAGTGCTTATTATTTCATTAATGTGAAAGTAAAGTAAAGTAAATCGGGAAAATGCCTAAGTTATATAAAAATCAAAATAAAATAATAAACGAAAATTGAGTATTTGGCATACGCTTTATCCCAAGATGAGATAATTTGGATAGAAGTTTGCTTCAGGAAGTTGAAGATCGTTTCCAATTGAATGCGAAGGTGTGTAGACCTTGTTAAAAAACTCTTTTTACTTGTTTAATAGGTTCTGTTTGAACACACTACGAGTATACGTAGAGGTCACTTGTTATCGTAAGACTCCTTTTAATTATTGCTGGACAAAAATAATTCTAATGCAGAGCTAATCAGAGAAAGTACAATCTTCTATACGTACGCTGTTAGTTCTGCTTTCTCCAGACTTATGAAAGAAGAGCGAGCGTCGTAGGGTTGGAGGTTCTGACATCAAACAAAAACTCATCGCATTCTCGATTCGGCTCCCACGTCCGTGTGGGATTGTTGACAGTCATAACTTTGTCCATCAATGAACCAGTATTAACACCAACAACAACATCAGCTTGGTAATCCAACTCAGAATGGCTCTTGTCAATAGGTGTTTCTTTGGACTGAGTAGCCAAACAAAAATTTAAGTCCTCTCGAAAAGAAACCAAACTATGCAAGTCACTGATCATTCCTGTACTGCTATATGGATAGATGATGATGAGAATGTCATAAAAATTGGCATGAGTTTTCGGGAGAAAGCTTTTATGATCAAAATATGGATCTTTGTGCAGTACTTACGGCGTATAAATAGACGGTAGCACGATGGTAAGACGTTAAGGTATAGGAGAGACACGACATTGGCTTGTCCAGCGTACTAAGAGACGGTGGCTACGCTAGCTAAGTTACGTTTCCCGAATGGACGAAAACATTTTGGTTTTGAAAATGTTCAAAGCAGTACCCGCTGGTGGGTATAGATGATGAGGAAAAACCACCACTTCATTAGAAAGATAAGTTGGAGAAAGTAATGAATTTACTTGCAGTTTCTCTTTGACGCTAATCGTCTGGTGAGGCAATAGACGGGTCATATGGGAATATGAAGGTATTAAAAGTAAGCACGAAATCACTTGTGGAATTCTAAGGGATTGCACCCTTTCTCCGCTATTGTGGGTAATATTGATAAATAAGCTTACCCAAGTGATTTTAGCGGAGAACCTAAAGATAATTTGCTGTGCCGATGGTCTTGTCATCCAATCTTCGGACCAAGATCTCAATCGTTTACCTCGGGTAATAGAGCGTACACTTGAAATCTCGGCGTATTGAGCAGTGAGACGAAGATCTCTTCATGAGTAAGAGAGAAATTCACAAATTTATCTATGAGAACTACCTCACCAAAGGCACTGTAAGTCATCCTATCAGACCATCCAATTTATAAGTGATATTTGAAGCAGCGCTAACAGCAATGCGCCTAAAAGTTGTTGGCAATTGGGTACAATGAGGGACAAGGCGTCATCAGAAAGTAATAACAGTTCTCTGGCTAAATGTTTAATGTGAACGGAAAAACGGAACTTCTGCAGGTCAAAGTTGATTACTGAGGCCATCGATATGCATATCTGTACTGATGAGCCCAACTGTGAAAAAGGCACAAAAGAATTCTTCTGTGATCGACCCAATAACCAAGGCTACTTCAAATTCGATGACTATAACTTTGTATGGGCATTATTGATGGTGCCAAGTGGCTAAATCTATTAGATTTCTGATAAACAGTCAAGCGGCAGTTGAGGTAATTAAGTGTGTTAACATAAAGTTCAACTGCGTGGGAAAATGTAAAGAAGCAATTAACAGACTATCTCGTGAAAACAAAACACAGTGAATATCACTTAGGTTACAGATCACAAGGATATATACACGTAAGGTAAAGAAAATATGAACGAGCTGGTTCGCAATTGATTGACTCAGACCTTTCAGTTCTTAAAGTTCTGGAGCATCTAACCCTGAGATATCATTTTCACAAGCTAAGTAAAGTGTAGTTGGAACAGAAGATGACGAAACGCTGAAGCACTACCTTTTGCGAACTTTCACGATACTTCCAGCTTCAGCCTTATGTGATGGGCTCGCATGGTTGGCAGAAATTAAAATTTTTTATTAAATTGAGCGAAATGTTCGCATAACCTGAATAGGTGAGATCCCTGTCTTGGGGACCTAACCGCTCCCATTTCAACCAAGTCACCAACCGCTCCACCAATCTACATACTAATAGTATTAACGATACCATAATAAATCTGAGAAAGGTGTATTAGTAAGAAATATTGAATTATGATGATTGGAATGCACTATAATTCAGGTCTATTATTATATACCCCCTTATAACTTTAAAGTTTCCATCTTTGTAGGCAAACATACATATAAATATTAACAATTAAATGAATGTGCGATAACTGCCATTCTTCGCTCATAAATCATTCAGTTGAAATGTTGTGTTCCAATTTTCAAAAATGATTAATTAATGCTTAATAACCGTCAGACGGTAGTGAATGGAACGCCACTAACATATCCGTTTTACCGCTAATACGCATTTGCGCATACATACATATACCTACATATAGTTGAATATACTTAAACATCAGTTTCTTAGGATTGAACATGCCTGTGCCAAAGTATGTGTTATATATTCACAGCATAAGTTTTTATAGCATGTTGCACCGCATGAGGCACACAATTTGCGCAAAAACAAATTAAAATAGTGAGCGAAAAGGCGATACATATTTATTTAATTTTTTTTTATCCTTTTGGCAACAAATGAAAGAATGTAAAGTTGGCTGGCGTCTTTACATAATTATGATTGCATGTTGTGGCAGCAACCTACAAACCTTGCCACAGTGCAACAGTAATACAGTGCACATGAATGACAAAAAATAAAACAACGTAATTGTTTGGGGAAACCGAAACTTATAAAATTTAAATAAATTAAAGAAATTTAATGTTTATAAAAAATATTAAACCAAAACACAAGAATCCCCTTTTAAAAACTCTAGAAAATGGTATCGGCCAGAATCAATTTACATGCCCATCAAACACTACATTACTTCCTTCCTATCTATTTATAATTGCCGCTTTGGTTGAGGATTGGAGATGAAATTTGTGATAAGTATTTTGATGTTCTTCAAACAAATGTAGGATCCTATAGTATATTCTAAGCCTCCACTGAATTTCCATAATTTTGGACGTTGGTCGAACCTGGACCACTCGGCTATTACGGTCGTTTCACAATAATTTGCAAATAGTGTGAACAATAGCGGTGAGCCTACAGTAATCAACACCTGTTGGCATAATTCTTGTCAGTATCTCATACGTTGATGACTGACTTGTGTTCTTGGCTTGGCATAATACCGCACAGGGTCGAATTCAACCGCTGCGTTTGAAAATTACTGCTTCTCTTCTTAAGCTTGTGTTTTATTCCATATTCCCTTAAGGAGTCTAGATAAGTGGAGCAGATCATTGTGTATATGCATTTTTAACAGAATAAGGTGAGCTGGGAAGGTAGTTTTTGATGAGGCGATAGGAATTTAACTTGGTAGTCAGATTTTTGTCATGCTCACTTAAGGTCCGCTTAAAAATACCCAATCCAACTTAGTTAAAGTGAATGTGTGTGCTTCTGCTGTCCATGCGGCAGGTGTTGTAAAAACGCGAGGTACTTCTGAACTTTTGTAGACGGTAACGCGAAAAAGTCAAGAAATTTTCTTCTTCTGGACCTATTCTCAGTCACCATCATTACTGGAATAATAACAGAACACTCTTAAATGGGGGCTCATGGTAAAACCCATGTCTAATCTTAGATAGTAATCTCACCTGGAACGGAAACACGGTGAACTATAATCGCACTCTACACCTACAAGGCGGTAATAAGTAAAAGATGGGGACTAAGACCACACATAGTATATTGGCTCTATACTCGTAAAGCGGTAATAAGACCCATATTATTTTACGGAGTAACTGTCTGGTGGCCAGCACTAGACAAAGCTATGTACGGGTGCGAGCTGGACACAGTTCAGCCTATTCTATTACAGTATCTTAAGCTTTCTCAATATATTCTGACAGAAAAGCTGCCATGAAATCTCCTCTCTCCATCTCAATGGTGACGATAAGATGTAGAGAAAATCTTAAACAAGCTCTCGGCTGCGTGGGAGACGACTCCTTCTAAATAGAACCTCCTCCTCCACGAGGATAACAACGGCCGAAAAAACCAGAAAATGTAAGATGGAGTCTCACGCTGGAATGTGCTACTTCTCTAATGACTCCTGTCGTGGCTGTAGAGACAAGTATGGTATAAGGAGGATTCGGTGGATTACTATATTGATTTTATTCGGTTCTCTAACGACAAAGGAGGAAGCCATTCACCAATAGCGTTGAGAAACGCTACCTTTAAACCCGATTGACTGCAATAGTCGGGATTAATTCAGGATTTAAATTTACGTTTCTTAAAATGCCAGACACTGCAGATGTGCGCAAAAATTAAGCCAATTGAGGTCTGGTTGCAGCTTCTCTGACTTTCACAGAACGACTAAAGTATATTTCCCTGAGAGGTAGGTTTATTTTTGTGGATTGTTAGTATTTCTTATAGAGGTGTGGAATCCACTAAGTCAACAGATTGATCAAAATGATAAGATATGTTTTATGTCGGATAGGTCTATTTCTGGACCTATTTTAGTAGCTCCCTACCACGTTCGATTGAGTTCTGCTGATTATTGCCATAAATATTCGAACTTGAGTCAAGCGGGTCTGTAGGAGTAGTTTCACTATACCGTACAATGCCAAGCGAACTTTACGGATAAAAAGCAGGTCGAACCATTAAGGAAGAATTAAAGAACGATACCTTTAAACAATAGTAAACTCTTTGGAAGCAGCCACAGCATGGTAGATGATGGTACAGCGAGGAGTAAGGCGTGGTGAATTATTGCTACGCAGATGCTATTCAGGTGCAGGTAAACAACGATGCCATCGAGAATGACGCAGAACAAAAGTTTTTCAAATGCACACGCTAGCCAACATAACGAAATAGGCTGCACACTTTTCTGGACTCCTGAACGTTGACAGCATTATATCTGCCATGCTTGAAATTGAGTAAAACTGGAAAAAGGTAAAGAATTCCTTTTAGGATTAAAAAACAAAATGGACGTAGATACTGAGATGTAAGACTTTATAGAATCAAACCCTGAAGTAAGGCGAACGTTGCTTCAGAAAATTCGACGCTTCCTTTCAGGAGAATAGGTAGCTTGTATGCCATGACATTTGTGAGACGAGAACTTAAGCAACATAAGGCCAATACAGATTCTGGCGGTGGCAATAACGAAGTAGCGTTGCCTACTACCATTCTGAATGCCAGGATTCGAGTACTGGTTGGACCAACATCCAAAATTATAAAAAATAAATTTTTCTACCTGCGGCTGCCTCTCGGCCAGGAATGTCAATCCCTCTGAGTGTATTTCTGACATAAAATAAAAAGCTCCTCATAAAAAGCCATCAGCCGTTCGCAGGCGGCTTAGTATAAAATGTAGGTCCCTCCATTTATTGGAGAAACATTAAGACGCACACCACAAATTGTAGGAAGTTACAAAGCGCTGTATATATATTGATTCCTTAATTTATTTATATAATTTTTAAGGTATTGACAATAACTCCCAAGATATCTACGTATAATAAAGTTTTGAATTCTTAGTTTATCCCGAGCCGTGTAAAATACTCAAGGGTAATCTGAGTACTGGAAGTTGATGAATATCAAGTTTTATGGTTGCTTTCTTATTTGATGAACTGGAAGCACGTGGAGAAGGTATTGCTTCAGCACCGGGCAGCAAAGCACTCAATGCCTTTAACGCAAAATGTATATGTGTAAGAAAAATAAATAACAGTAAATGCAACAATAATAAAAAAAATTTTTTTAAGGACTTACCGCAAATAAAAGAGGCATTAAAATGCAAATAATGAAGACTTTGTTTAAGGTTGCCATTAGGACAAGTGTTGAGTAAATAAACAGGCGACACTGTTTAATACTTTGAGATTTTCTTATACTTATACTCAGTGTAGAATGAACAAATGTACGAGATATAAGTATTAATTAACATAAACTTTTGTTATAGACAAAAAAAAAGTCGTGCATTTGTGTTGTCGTGCATATTGGCGAAATTCTGGTTGGTGCTCGATTAAGTCTAATGAGAATTGCAACAATATTTATACAACTCACTTGGTTTATTATCGCCAATAACACCGCTCAATATTCTGGGTTTGGATCTAACGACATTCCCTAGACCGGAGCCCCTAAAAGTTGACCGCCAGAACGAAACAGATAGAAACTGTAGGTTGCTAAGCTGCTCCAGAAAATATTACTTGGACGATATAGAGTTTTCGATTTAAAAGCGACCAGATATGGATGGAATTTTCTCAGCCATGCATTTCCTAAATAAACTTTCGATGGCTATATGGTATTTCAACTTCATGGGAAACAGCAAGCAAGGGTAGGATATATATCCACCCATACAGCTTGACATCATTTCTCGTAAAAACTACGGAACGCTTAGTGCAGGTTCACATTAAGCAATAAGTGTATGAGCGACCACGTTTGGAAGCCCAACATACCTACGTAAAGGGTAGATCAGTACTCACAGCACTAAATAATGTACTGAGGAAGATAGAATCAGCTATCTGATACAAGGAATATGTCCCAAGAATTTTTTTTTGTTTTTTCATAAGCCTTTAACAAATAAAAGCAAGTTTCAATAGAGAAGTTAAAAACAGAAATCAAACCCACCCTTCGGTCTGGATGAATGCCGTACTCAGCTGCAAGAGCATTGATATCCAGGCGATTTTGAATTTAATACCCACAAACCTAACGGAGTATTCATAACGAGGTTACTGCCTTAAGTCAGTCAAATATCAGAACATATGTGCATACGATTAGACTCGATTGTTGCCCTTGACTTTCGGGAAAGTTATGAAAGGAATCAAGTTTGCTAACAGAAGATTTGAAGCTGCAGTTTACTGTACCCTAAGGGATATTTAACAACTGCTATAAATTATTTATAAAATCGAAAAATCGCTTCAGCGGTTACAAAAGCGCCAATTATATATATAAATTATTTACAAGGGGAGAGGATTGCAATAGAAGTGGTGGCAAAGCTACTGTCAGGGGCAGATCCCCACAAAATGAGAGTACATATCTCCGTAGATAGCCATAAAGGCTTTACTTTCTGTAATATGAAGTCGGCAGTGATTGTACTTTGTAAGAAGCATCCAAAAGTTTGGCGAAGGAAAGGAAAGCTGATATTGACTGAGTACCAAGATTTATGGATATCAAAGTTAGCCAACGAACTGAGTAAAGAGGGAGATCTCTTGGAACAAGACTGGATATAGCGGTTGAAGATCCGCTATGTTCTTCAAATTAGAGACACAACGGGAAGTTTAGAAGTACACATCGTAGAACGACAAGTTCAAAATTTAAAATAACCAAATTAATTATTCATATCTACAAAAAAAACTACAACACAGGCATAAATTTAAAACATTACAATATTTACAAAATTTTAATATTATATTCTTCTCTATGAAGTTTTCGTCGAACAGTATTTGCTAATGTTGGTGTTGAAATGTCCAAAAGTTGCTGTAGTAGTGGATTTAGTCTAACAGTAAGATCCACTATGGGAGTTGATGACGAGGGCAACAACATAACATTTAGCTTTAAGAGTGAGACTTTAGTAATGGTTAAGAATATTTCAAATTATTGTTTCATTTACGGATAATAAAATAAGTAATGAAAGGTACATTGTAGATACTTATTTCGACATCGGTTATTCGAGTTAAATAAAATTTGCAATTCTTTTGGGAGCTGCAAAGTTGTGATTTATGTTTACGACTGGAACATACGTGTATAAGTAACGTTTTTTTTTGTAAATTAGTTTCGCAATACGCGCATCACGTTTTCCAGTAGGTTACGCTAGAAATGATAACATACAAAATTTCAATTAACTTTGTTGTAAAATATTTTTTATTACATACCTAGAAGCTTTATAGCCACTGAAACAATTTCCGGTCGAATATCTCCTCCAATTTGAGGTGTGCAACCTGGTGCTTTCCAACAAAATTTCATCTATCTAAGAATCAGGTGTTAATACTAAGAATATATATAATGCCAACTATTATAATTGAAAAGTCCTCTCTCGACGAGCAAATCCCAATCTCTACAAATCCTTTATCATTCCCGTGCCGAGGCATGGACGATGAAAACATCTGACGAGTCGGTGCTAAGTGTTTTCGAGAGCAATATTGTTGAGTTAGATTTATGGTCCTCTACGAGTTAAGAACGGTGATTACCGCAGCTGATGGAATGATGAGCTGTACGAGCTACGGCGACATTGATCTAGTTCAGCGAATCAATAAACAGTGTTGGTGCTGTGCTGGCTAGGTCATGTGGTCCGCAGGGATAAGAATACTCCGGCTTTGAAAGTCTTCGACACAGTTCCCGCCGGTGGATGCAGAGGAAAAGGAAGAACTCCAATCCGTTGGAAGGACTAGGTAGAGAAGGGCATGGCTGTACTTGGTATATACAATTGACGCCAAAGAGCGAAAAGAAGAAATGTTGAGAAAAACTTTGCCATTGAGACCTCGAGCAAAACCATTTACGCTCCAAATTAAAGCAAATGAGTTAAGTAAATCCCCAAAAAGGAGACAAATTGAGGTTGTTGTAGCAATATTGCTAATGTAATAAAGGACAAGCTAGGGACAAATTCACCTATTTCACATCACAGGAAAGATCCCAGGTACACACGGGGTAGCCAAATGGGCCACAATCAATACAGACAAACAATGAAAATAATAACAATTTATGGTATGCCTCTTGTTTTTCCAACAAATGGAGGGACCTATAGTTTATACTAAGCCGTTTCCGAACGGTTGATGGTTTTTATGAGGAGCTTTTAATTCATGTTATAAATACACTCGAAGGGGTTGACATGCTCTGTCGAGAGGCGAACGCAATTAGAAAATTTAACTTAAGTAGGACTGTGACTCGAACACTGACCTCCGAATGGCTGTACGCAATGCTAGCCCCTCGGCTATTCGTCAAATGGAACACCGACCTAAAAATAAAAGACGCCAATCAAGAAGATGACACTGATTTAACACACAATGGAACATTATAACATGATTGGCAGGATGAAGAATGTAAAGCAACGATCCAGATTAAGAACCAAGCATGAAAATTAAGTCTTACAAAAAATTCTGGAAGCAATCAGCCCAACTACCAGGAAGAGAGAAGAAAAAGAAAATCTGAAGCATAAAGGAGCGAAGGAGCCCAAAACAAAACTAGAATTTATTGAAGCCCTCAAGAGTAGCAATGGAACTGGAAAACATGAAATAATCAGAAGACAGCACATAGCGCATTAGATACAACTCAGAGCTTGAACACCTCATACCATAAATGGACAATAGGTATGTCAAAATTTCAAAAAAAAATCCAAAAGTCTGAATAAGCTGGCTCGAACATGTAGAAAAAATGCCAAATCAAATAGCATCGAGGGAAGCCTTTAAAAAAAACCAATTAGGAAGCCAACCAAGGGCGGAGCAAAGAAATTATTAGTAAATGCTGAATTCAACGATCTCAAAGAGATGAACGTGAAAAACTGGTGGAGCTAAGCAGCGGATCGGGATGCCTGGAAGAAGTACTATCTTGTGAAGGGAGAAGAAGTATCCTGATTTGCCGTATGGATATTAACTCATCAAAGAGAACTAAAGGGGAAATCTTTTTGAAGAGGTTTGCCGTCTAAGTAATATTTTGAATTGTCACAAATTTTATTTTTATTTGAAAACTTTCTTTTCCAATGCTCCTTAGCCATGAGCTATAACAAGAAGTCGTTGTGATAAATTTTCATATCATTGCTCGTAGATTGCTTCACGTGACTGGCGGTAAATTAAAGAAACACTTTTTACTGTTACAATAAATTTTAATTATATTGTTGCGTTCAGGTAGTAACTCTTACATTGTCCTTACAAGCGACAAATGTTTGTGGTATAATAAATATAAATAAAATACATTTAAAATAATTTTTTTCAAGAAATTCCATTTTTTTTTATAAAGTTTGAACCTTGGCGTATTTTTGAAATTTTCGAGCCGTTTGAGGTGATTTTCTGCCAGGCTCTCCACAAATTTGTAATGTGATGTCAGAAATACATTCAGAGGAGTTGACATTTCCTAGCGAGGTAGAAATGTATTTACAAAAATTAATTTAAAATGATACAAAAATTACTTTTTCTTTTAACTATAAAACAGGCAAACGGTGTCGGCCATTGCAGTAAAGCAGGTAGCAATCTCTCGATACATACATAGATATATGGTTATTTGCTGAATGTGCACATACATTTGAGAGAGAAAGTCTAGATAATAATTAAGAGTAATTTCAAGATAGTTATTAATTTTACAAGTAACAATATATTTAAACATTTACGACTCTATTTTCAAAAGCGCCAAGTCGTGTCTGGAAATAATTGAATTTTGAACTCCCTCTATAGGTGTGGATTTAGTATAAATAGAGCAGCATCACAGCATCCACAAAATCAAAAGTGATTTCACCATGATCAACATTAAATCTGTTTTCCTTATCTGCATTGTTGCATTCATTGCATTCCACGTAAGTACAGTTAAAAGCAGAAAATCATAAAGAGGATAAATTTTATTTCCCTTTCCAGTGCGTAGCAGCCGCACCGACTGCCGAAGATTCCGTTGTAGTTAAACGGAGTTTAGCTGGTGTCATTTCAGGTGCAAAGAAATTCGCCAAGATCGCCGGACCCATTGCAAAGGCTCTCATACTTGCGGGATAAAAGCGAAATTGAATTTATGACCAAAAAGCTCATGAGAAATTAATAAAAAATAAATGTAGTTTGCAAACGACGAGATCCGGCAGCTCAATCATTATTTACATCACGCGCTCTTAGTCCTATAGGTATAGCCATTGTGATATCGCATATGACTCTAGCCCTTCCCCGTCTCTAAAGCTGCAATTACAGTTGTAACCTAACATTTTCCCGTTATACTATCGGTTTTTCGAAAATTCTTTGATATTTTTATGCCCAACTCTAGGCAAATCTCTCTGATTACATTGACCGTGATCTGATTCATCGATCTCTGTGGGAGATAATATTTTAACGTTTCCGATACTGTAACTCCTACAAAGTTGAGTTACCCTCAGCCTAATTGCGTTGCGATTTGCTTGTAGTTTGCTATACAACTCTAGAGGAAGAAAATTGAGAAGAGTTATAAAAGGTTTCTGTTATGACGATAGATGCAGACCGCTGAACTCTCCCCAGTGTTCTGCCACTGAGTAAATCCAGTAAACAGTATTCGGCCCACGGAACAAAAAAATATTTTGGCCAATATGGAGCTTTCCAAAACGTGGGTGTTCATAAGGTTATCCACCATTTGGTCGCAGAATGTTTTCTATACACCATCTGGCTTCTGCAAGTAGGCTGGCATCTCAGAGATCTCGGAAAGAAAAATTTAAAGCAAACTTCAGGAAAACGTTAGGAGTCTGTTCTTTTGCCTTCTTCAAAGTGTTTTCTTAAGCTCAGTGTTTTCATCACAAAGAAAAGAGGCGTCATAAGCAGCGTTCAAGTCGTGGGTGAAGAGATAAATCATTATTATTAAGTATAGAATCAATAGAGGCTCACCTCAAGCAATTTTGTTAGAAATTTCATCGGCTCAAACAACAACCGGAAGTGTGTGTAAGTGCTTCATATAGCCGAGTTGGTGGTGTTGAGTACTACATTTATGCGCAAACTATTACTAAACTTCTCCTCAACCTTTATTTCTATACAAACTTTATATTTGTCGCTATACTGAGGGTGATGAAAATAAAATATGTTCTTGTTTAGCGTGCAAGATTTAAGTTTAACTATTAATGCAGAGGTTAGTGTCAATCTAAAAATGTCGTCTCGTACCTTACATTAAGACTCACTTTTCTTGTCAACTTTTATGGTGATGGATCAAAAGCGATTGCTTATAACCCCAATATGAACCGCGAGAGCTGGAATTGGACTATTCTTCAATCGGTAGTGTATAGTTCCGCGAAGGGTATGAATATTTAATAGAATTTTCTTCATGAAATTCCATTTCAATTATTAAGTTTAAACCTCGGCTTTATATATGAAGCGCCACATCATTGAAATGATTGCCACGCGAAATTTTACAATCTTCAAACCGTTTGAGATATTTTTCGGCTACTTTTTGACACATACTCGTATTGGGTGATATCTCAGCCATAGCTTGAGGACTGTTAGTTTTGAAGTGCTCAATAGTTAAAGGTTTATCCGCATAAATACGGTCTTTCGCGTAGCCCCACATATAATATAAAGTCCAACGGTGTCAAATCACACGATTTTCAGCCGAGGTCTTTCTCCAATTTGTGGTATGCATTTTGATGTTTTCCTACAGACGGAGTGGTCTACAGCTAATTCTGTTATCAATTAATTAACTTAATAAAAAGAATGGCATTTAATTTGCTTAAATTCATTTTTTATTATCATTTTCTTTAGCTGTTACATGAACATACAATGAGATTATTACAACGGTTTTCAAAAGTAAGGCCAAAGGGGTAGATTTATATTTCTTTCATATTTTTCCATCAGGATCACATCGAAAAGGCAACAATGGGTGTGCTTTGCCTGTACAACCTGATATAAAGATTGGTGAACGTTTTTGTATGACACCTTCTGCAGCTTCTGCAGCGTGCACGAACATACCAAAGACCTATGGGCATAAGATATTAAAACGATTAGAAAATATTTTAAATTAAATTACTGTTAAATACTAATATTTACCGCTATTAAAAGTGGCAAGGCAATACACAAAAAATATACTTTATACGTATACATCGTAAATTTTTTATTTTCAACTAGGCGCTGAATAAAGTTGTTAATGTTTTTGCATTCTGGAAAGTCAGTATTTATAAAGGCATAATTCTATATACGAGTACATTGTCTGAGAAGTTTTTCGGGAAATTGAAGAATCACGTTTTTACTGTCATTATAAATTTTAATAACTTTTTTTCGCCGAAAAATGATTAGGTTTTCTTATCATCAAACGCCTACTGTTCAACTATTAAGAATAATTAAAAAACATTTTCAACAATATAGAGTATTTGTGTGAGGCATGTTTTCTGTTTGGCTGGTTAAGGCGTAGCTAAGGAGCTGACCGCAATAAGTCGCACCAAAGCCAAAGCTGAAAGTAGTTATAGAAAATGTTTACCAGGGGTGTTAGTTGAAGTTTGCCGGGTTTTACTAGTAGATGTCGCTAGCAATATGTATAAATTTCTATGATTTGGCATGTATGTAATTTTTTTCTATTGACATTAACCTACAAAAATACGTAAGTCACATTCCGCCAAAATAATAGCGTCATATTTGTTTACCTCGGTGAATACACATATGTCGAGTTTCGTTCCAAGTAAATCGCATTTGCGGCATTCGTTGATTTTCTTATTTCATCAAAAGAAAAAAGCAGCTGAAGCTCACCGGTTGCTGGTAGAAACTTTTGGTGAACATGTGAGATATGGTTTCGTCAATTTAATAGTGGAGATTTCGATTTGACAGACAATGAACATCCTGGTGCAGCGAAAAAGTTCGAAGACAAGGAATTGCATGTTGATCCAACCCAATCGCAACAAAAATTGGCAGATACACTACATGTGACTCGAGGAGCAATTTGCCAACGTTTAAAAGCCATGGGAAAGATCCAGAAGTATGGAAAATGGGTGCCACACCAGCTGAACGATTGACAAATGGAAAACCGAAAAACCGTTTGTGAAATGCTGCTTCAACGATTCGAAGGGAAATCTTTTCTGCATCGAATTGTCACGGGGGACGAAAAATGGATTTATTTTGAGAACCCGAAGCGAAACAATTCATGGCTTTCCCCTTTGGTGGGACCAGTGTGGTGTGGTGTACTACGAGTTGTTAAAACCTAGTGAAACGGTGAACACGGATCGCTACCGACAACAAATGATCAATTTGAATCATGCGTTGATCGAAAAACGGTCGGAATCGGTATCCATAATTTGCCTGAGAGATTGGCGAAATGTGTAGAAACCAATGGTCAATTAGAATAAAAAAATTTTGAGATTCCTCTGAAAATTAAGTGTTTTCTTTATCGAAAAAACCGGCAAATTTCAACTAAAGCTCCTGGTACATGCTTTGATGAGGTTATATCTTCTTCTTTATTTAGACACCGCTTACGCGATTAAAACCGAGTTGACAACAGCGCACCACTCATTCCTTTCTTTCGTTGTTTGGCGTCAATTGGAAGTACGAAGTACAGTCAGGTCCTCCTTTACTTTTCAATTGCATACCCAAGACAAAGTATCACATGTTGGCAGCATATAGACGAAGTTATCTACGATTTCAAGTTATGATTGTCGTGGAGTTCCAAATGCGATGACTGTCTGATGACATTGATTTCGTATTGCGCTCGTTCCCTACCAGACCCATACGCTTCGCTTCCTTATCCAGTCTGGAGAGAGCAGCAGAACTCATGACACTGCTGTTAATACAAATCATGTCCATAACGTCGCCATACTTTATTTATTGTTTATTCATTTTTTTCATAATGTATTTAACGTTCGAAATGCTTGAAGTTTGAAACATAGAAAGCTTCTCGACTAGGCTAGCATGTGGGGAACTTTACTTTCACTTTCATACATTTTAAAAAGATATTTTATAGGTTTTAATATAATAAATATGCTTACATTCTCTGCTTAGGGCGACCGCGATTACAAATATTTATGGCCATTGCTAAGCTAAAGAGACATAAAGTAAATATTTTATGAGGAGCCTATCTGCCTGGAGTTTCAAGTGAAAATCCAGATCCCACCTAACATCAAACTAATATGCTAAAAACTTTTTTTTTTTAGAAAAGTTGTTCAAAATACTAAATTTCAGTTTGTCCTAATCATTGTTTTTTTTATTTCTTGTCCAGTTCTTAAAAAACTTTTTTCCATTATTACATTCTCTTATGATCCTTAGACATTGGATAGTATTTTTTCTTCTAATTTCGGCAATTGGATTCGATTTTTTCCCCACCAAGGTGGCAAGAGAAGTGGTGAACGTTTTTGTATTGCGCTTTCACTAGATTCAGCAGTGGGCACGAAGATAACCAATATCTGTGGGTAAAAGATATTAAAACGTATAAAAAATATTTTTTAATAAACTTGCTGTTAAATAATAATATTTAACGCTCATAAAAGTGGCAATACAATGCAAATAATATATACTTTATACATCGCAACTATTTTGTTTTTAGTTAGACGGTAATCAAAATTCTTAATTCAGTATTTATAAAGTTTTGGTAAATTGAAGAGTCACGCTTAAATTGTCAGTGCTTTACAGCGCTTTTATTTTATATGCTGGTCATGTTGGACTTCCAGTTTTCTGAAATTCGATTTAGAGTTTTGTGTGAAATATTAATAAGATATCAGTGCATGTAGCGCATAACTGTATGAAGTCATTGTCAATTAAGTGACATGATACCGGTCTCTCCTAGAATAACTATATTCAGTAGTGCGATAAGCCTAATATCAGAAAGGCAGGTCACTTTGGAGCACTCATTCTCTGATCATAGGCAAACTGAAATCGAGGGCTATTGGTTTCCAAAACAAAGCAAGTGAAATGCATTTGATCGTGTACTCATCACCGATAAAAGGGGCAATTATTGGAACAATTCTCGGTTTGACGTCAAATAAAACTGTTAGCACGATTTTGCATTATTTTTAGAAGTATAATCTAAAAGTGCTTCTAGCGTAATTTTAAGTAACACGTTTTTACTGATATAACAAATATTAAATAAATTTGTCGTTAAGGCTGGCATATGACAGAGGCAATGTGCATATGACTCTTTCCCTTCATGGTCCATACAGCTGCGAGAAAAATCCTTACAGTTGTAATTTATAATTTTCCCGTGAAGCCGCTTTAAACAGTATTCTGTTATTATACCTCTCGTTATACTATCGAAGAACCGGTCTAAGATGCCTTGATCTTTTTGCGTCCAACTCTGGGCAAATCTGTCTGATCACATTGACTGTGATCTGATTCATCGATCTCTGCGAGAGACAATAGTTCAACGTGTCCGACACTGTAACTCCTACAAAGTTGTGTTACCCTCAGCCTAATTGCGTTGCGATTCGCTTGTATTTTGCTATACAGCTCTAGAGGAAGAAAATTGAGAAGAGTTATAAAAAGCTTCTGTTATGGCGATAGATACAGCCGCTGAACTCTCTCCAGTGTTCTTCTGAAGGATAAAATTGGTCTAACTGCCGCTGAGTAAATCCAGTAAAAAATATTCGGCCCCCGGAACAAAAAATTATTTTGGCATTGCTCCATGCTCAGTAATATACAAATAAATGGAGATAGGACATATTCAGCCATCTTTAGAGATTTACTCGCTTGTCCTTCGTAGTCCAATAGGGAGCTTTCCAAAAAGTGGGTGTTCATAAGGTTATCCACCATTTGGTCGCAGAATGTATTCTATACACCATCTGGCTTCTGCAGGTAGGCTGGGATCTCAGAGATCTCAGAAAGAAAAATTTTATGCAAGCTTTATTAGGTCATTAAGAGTCTGTTCTTTTAGTTTCTTTAAAGTGTTTTCTGCTACTTTTCTTAAGCACAGAGTTTTCATCACAAAGGAAAGAGGCCTCATAAGCGGCGTTAAAGTAGTGGGTGAAGAGGGCACAAAGGTGCGTTCTTTACCATAGTTACATAATACTAAATCATTATTAAGTATAGAACCAGTTAGAGGCTCACCTCGAGCCTTTGTATAAGAAATTTCATCAACAACTGTAAGTAGTTTTTTTTTGGTTCGCTTCTTTTACTGCCTCTTATAGCCGAGTTGATGATGTGGAGTACTACAGTTATGCGCAAAGTATTATCGGAATACTAAACTTCTCCTCAATTTTTGTCTCTATACGAACTTTATAATCGTCGCTATACTGAAAGAGAAGCAAATAAAAGATGTTCTTCTTGTTTATAATTTCACTTCGGGCAAAAACGAAATGATTTTTCAGTTTTATAACTGCTTTAATGATAACATTTCCAAATGTTTCAACCGAATCGACTGAAATTTGTTGATTAACGTAAAATTGATCGTTACGATACAATCTTGGCTTTTATACCTCCGTAAAATATTAGAATATATCTAGAAAATTTATGTTTTCATTGACCAAGTTCCAATTCCTCTTCCTTTTCATATAAATCAGGATGCAGTTTACTTAATTATAATTTTTTTCTTTTAGAAGTGTTTTAAAAAGAAACAGTGTGTCTTCGAAAAGTATTTTTCCAATGTAGCCGGTAATTAACATTAATAAAAATTATTTTCCCTGCCTACTACCGCTATATACTTTTCTTTTAAATTCAAAATATTTACAAACATATTCATAGTTTTTTATCTATTTCACCTACACAATTACAACTGGATATTTTTCAAAAGGGTGAAAGCAGGACAACAATTATCGTGCATTTTGTTTTTTACTTTTCTGTAGGCCTTACATTTGCATTTTGGTGAAATTTGAAAGGTATGTACATAAATATGTAGGTATGTATATTTATGACTTAAGAAAATGTTAAGTTGTAAATATCAAAAAATTATCTACGAGTATTTCTATTCTATCTTCAATCCACCATCTTTACGAGGTAATTTTATATTACTCTCCAACTCTGTTTAGTGTCTCGGAGTAATTCTTTTATGCAAAAAAAAAAAAAAAAACTCAGCTGGAGTGAACATTTTGAAAGCAGTAATCCGAATTTGGAATACCTGCAGCAAAGCTATTGCACCAAAATGAGACCAACGATCTGACCAATGCATCATGCTCAATGCAAGTGTTGTTAGACCCATCCTATACATAGGAACACTGGTGTGGTGAGTAACACTAAAGAAGAAGTGACGTATTAAACCTTTCGAAAGGGTACAACGCACCTGACTAATTTGTATAAAAGGCGCGATGAGGACTACTTCAATTAAGGCTCTAGAAGTCGTACTTTATAATATGCAAATTAGTATACAGGCAATGTATGAAGCGCTAACATCTAGTCCAATTGTCAAAGACATGACAGTATTCGTAGCAGCATGCATATCAGAACTCAAGCTGCCACCTACACCTTTCCCTAGCAAAGAAGAAAGAGCGGAAGACGGGCCTAACGAACAAAGTAAAGATATCCAAATCTATACTGATGGGTCTATCTGCGAGGCAGACACAGGAACAGGGTTCTTCCGTGCCCATCCTAAAAATCAAGACAGCTTCAAAATCAAATACTCCAACTCTGTCTTAGAGGGCAGAGATTTTGAGCATTACACAAGCTGCCAAATGGACAACTCAATAAATATCACTTGGCTCTCGGTTCACACAGATGTAGAATGAAGTACCTCGCGATGTTGTCACCAACGACTGCCTCAGACCTTACAGCACTTTCGAATTTTGTCTAAAACAGTGTACCGTGGAGGAACATTTACAGTCCTGGAACACTTCTATTGCGGGCCTTGTGGATTTTAGCCAGACCAAATTGTTAATATCTTTACGAAAACGAGATATTAGTATACTTGAACCCAGCACTTCCTGCCTTCTAGTACATACTGCTGACCACTCGACTATTACAGCCGATTGATTTTGATTTCATTAAAATAAATTAGTTTAAAATTTTAACTCTCTGTTTTTAATATAATATATTTATAAATATAGATTGTTTCATAAAGAATGTGCACTTTAAAATATAATATAGTTTTAAAATATATAATCACGACCCCATTTTGCAGAGCACCAAGTCGTGTTTGTTAATGATGGCATTTTGAACACGCTTTACAGGCGAGCGTTCAGCATAAATAGCGGCACCTCAGCTTTCATCGAATCAGAAGTAAATTCACCATGGCCAACATTAAAGCTGTTTTCCTTATCTGCATTGTTGCATTCATTGCATTCACCGTAAGTACAGCTAAAAGCAAAAAAGTATTGAATTGGCTGTTTTTATACAATATATGTAAATATTATTTATTTCCTTTCTCAGTGTGTAGTAGCCGAACCTACTGCCGAAGATTCCGTTGTGGTTAAACGGAGTTTAGGTACCGCCATTAGAAAAGCTATCCCGATTGCAAAGAAGGTTGCTAAGGTCGCCATACCCATTGCAAGCGCTGTCCTTCCCGTTATTGGTCATATGACCAATCACTCTCACTCTAATTAAAGTGAAATGACGTCAGTTCATTGTAAAGCTAAAAAAAATAAAAAAAATATAGTTCGCAAAATATTTGTTGCTTTTTATATGTAGCTATGAAATCCAAAGCAATACATTCACAATTGTATTCTAGATAAATTGCTAAAATGCAATTCAATTGGACCCTGTTCAGTTAACTGGTGACTTGAAATACAAAGGCCTAAGCCACCAAGAGCGAATACAAGAAAAATATGTTAAATTATTGTATAATTCTTCCTCTACACCTTCTATATTTTTGGAGAGTTGAGAACCTATGTAGAGTATGTCGTAACAGAAGGACATTGCATTCTAGGTATATGTACAAACCCTGCGCAACTAAATCAAGGTAAATACTCCAACTCAGAATGAAACACCAAGATTCCTTTATTTTCACTTTCTGAGCACAAAATTATAAATGTGACTAAATATAGGGTTATCCATTTTGGGGTATAGAAAATAAATGTAAATAAAATGCATATAAATATTTTTTCATGACATTTGTTTTTTATTATTAAATTGAATCCTCGACACTATACTGTTATCACTATGTAATCCCTCCATCCTTCAAATGACCGCCTCGCGAATTTTAGCGAACTTCGATCCGTTTAAGGTTACTTTCGACCACGTTTTGGCACATATTGGGCGGTATTTCAGCCCTAATTTCACGAATGTTGGTTTTGAAGTAGTCAAGAGTTAATAGTTTATTCTCTTATTTCCGGAGAATCACAAAAAAGTCGAATGGTGTCAAATCGCACGATGGCGGCGGACAATTGACATCGCCAAGGCAAGAGATCACGCGACCAGAAAATTTCTCACGGCAATAAAGGCATATTCTCTGGTATTGTGTGGCATGTGGCACCATCTTGTTGAAGCCACATATTGTCCAAGAGCTACTTTTCAGTTGCAGGTTAAAAAAAGTCAGCTATCATACGACCATAACACCCCGATTCGACAATGGCAGTCTCGCAGTTGCCGTTTTCAAAGAAGTAAGATTCAATCACACCTTTTTTTTTGAGTGTAATGACCATTCTTCAAATTTTGTCCGCAAAATCGCTATCCACTGCTTGTTGCTGCTCCCAATCGACGTATGCCGAGCTGTCAGCTGTGCGCCATAATGTGCCGTACGAAACTCTTAGTCACACGACAAAGAATCATTTTGTCTGATCTTGTCTGAAACATCGTACCGTATCCTACCCGATTCTGATGGTGCTTTTGGTGTTGTTGAATCTTTAATATGGTGGACCTACCAGAACAGAAGCCTCACTGATAATATCCCAACATAACAGGCTAGGTTAACAGAACTATTCTGGCTAAAACAGAAAACAATTTCTGGTTTATTTGAAAGATTTTGGCGATTCTGGCGGAAAAAGTGTTACGGAAAAGCTCTCACTTTCACCATATGTGGTGAAAAGCCTTTTTGAGTTTTGATTTCAAAAGACTGAAATAATTTGGATTCAAATTAAAATTGTCGCGTACTGGCCGCAACAAAAACTTCTTTTGTGTTTGTTTGTTCATTTCCTTTGTTATGCCTAACATTCCTTTCACTCCAAGCGTTGGCAGTGGCATCTGTCGGCAAATAATTGTATAATTCAAAGCCATGAATTGTTGGCACGGTTGTACTCGGTGTGTGCCTACCCAGTGGTATAAGTCTCCAAAAGGAGATGTTCATCAAAACGGTTCCTCCACTAACAAATATTAGGGAAACGGAATGCTTTGCGCGGGTATTCCGTAAAAAGGGGTGTCGCTTTACTTTTATATGGCGAGGGGAAAATTATCCCAGTGTACTTGGTGTGCCATGGTGGCGTGCGCTATATAACTCTGTCCCTTTGGGTAATGGGGGCGGCGCCAAATGATTGGGCACCAATACACACTCGCCTGAGAATTCTGACGGCCGACGCGTAGCTTGCGGCCTGGCTCGTAAGTGCGTGCCGGATCAGATTCTAACAATCTACAAGAAAGTGAACATCTTTTTTTGCGCAGGCGTGCGTGTATATATATTAGAAAAAAAAAAAACAAAATAAAATTTTATAAGCGTAAGGCCAGTCGAGGCTAAGAGCGGGAAAATCAGTGTTAGTGAGCAGGAGGCAGTGGAAGCCTAGTATTGTGTCAGGACGAAGTCGTTTGTGTGGAGAGTGGCGGAACCGGAGTTTGGCGACATCGTCCGGAGGAGCACCGAAGTTGGGTACTCACACCCGACCGAGCAACTAATAAGTATCATTTTGTTGTTTTCTTACGTTTTTTTTGTCGTGCCGACAGTGTCGTCCCTTCGTCTTTCCCATACCCATCCTTTTAGCATCCCGCACCCAGAGCCCAGTCATACAGGCGGGTTAAAGATACCCCCGGCAGCACGGGAGTAGTGCGAGTGGGTTCGTAACCAGTTTGGTTGGACCACACCTCGGGTGCACCCCCAAAAATATATTTTGTTTATTTTGGTTTATATCGTTGCTTAATTGTTGTCGTGCATTTGTTTATACCAGCGTTAGTAAAATTCACTTATTGTTGTTTTCCTTCCTTGCGAATAGTTTTGTTAGTGTACATAGCTAGCGACCCACGCCGTCTTCACTAAGCTGGCCGGTCGCTTTGTTAGTTTTGTCATCTCCTTTTTGTGCGGTACTTTGTTTTGTTAGCGTATGTGGTTGTTGGTAGGCGCTTGACCAACAGCCACTGTAGGTATAAGTTAACGAATTCTATATTCGCATTAAATAAAAAAATATTTTTTATTTCTGGTCTTACGACCTTTTATTATCGAAGTCAAAACAAGAATTACTTAAACAATCTAAAATTTGCTAATTTATAACTTATGTGCTAACTTATGGCTCTGCTCTGGTTTAAAAGATTCCAGGAATTTAGCCCGCTAGCAATGCACGTGGCGGAAATGCTGAGCATTGTAAAATAATCGTCGTGGTGTTGTTGTTGCGAAATGATGGTTTGAGCGGAAATCAGGTAGACATGGCGTTAGCATTTATTATGGTGTGAAATCATAAGTACATTTGACTGTCAATTTGTTACAACGTAACTCTTCCCCTCTTAAGAACGGTCGTCCTCGAGCGTTCATCAAAAATAGGGTATGTTGTTAAAATTTATGTAAGTATTTTCGTCTTTTGAATGATCTTTAAGTTTGCTAAGATTTATGTTTGCTGGAGACATATGGGTAATGTCCAGTGCGTTGTTTTGGTTTTTTCTCCAAAATTTACGAAAAATTGTTAAGCTGATGGCTGTAATTGCAATCGTTCCAAGTGAGAAAAAACTATTTGATATTGCTGCTGTTTTGAGGAGATTTATTCTTCGTATGTTATCAATATGGAATTCTTTTAGAGCCTCAAGAGAAAGTAGCTCAATTCGGTTTTTCTCGATCGGTGCTGGTTGTAGAACTGCCGGAAAAGCAGGCAGTGGGACTAAATCGTAATTTATGTAAGATTGATTATTTATTTTTAAAGTTGAATTATGAAAATTGATAAGTTGTGTCCCTGATAAATTCTTTTGTATTCCATCGATATCTATGATTCCTTCAAAACCATTAAGTAAAATTGTTCCGGGTTTTAGTTCTTCTTTTTTTTGGATGTGCTGACCATTGGTTAAGGTGCAAGACGAATTTAAGCTATTTATTATTCTAGGTATACAACTACTATTACTTATATTTATTAATTGATCTAGTTTACAAATTTCAATTTTTTTATAATTATCGCAATGGTTTTTAATTCCGTAGGTATCTTTTTTACCTATTAATATTTTTTCAAATTTTACATTAATTATGGTTTTATTTTTTATTACTGGTTTTACAATAACTTTTCGAAAATTTTCTTTAGTAGTTAATGGTATTTTTACCAAGTAAAAGATTGTCATATTTTGACTAATTACATTTATATTTGATATTTCTAATGCTTCTTCTGCATTTTTGAAAGAAATTTCCTCACTTTCTAATTTTTCTAGAGCAATTTCTATTTCATTTTTATTTAACAATAATGTGTTTATTGTAAACACTTTCTTTCTTTGCCCATTGAATGGCATATTTTATATTTATCAATTCCTCTTTTATTAATCTTATCCTATTTTGAAGGTTTATAATGGTTTCGTTTTCAATATTTGAATCTTTCCTTATATTATTAAAAATATTATTTACTATTAAACTAATATTATTAATTTTTTCATTAAAAATTTCGTTAATTATAACCTGTTTGTTATTATTATTATTAATTTTATTAAGATTATTAGTTATGATTTCCAGATCGTCATGATCGGGGCTACCGGCAATAAATTTCCATGCCGTACCTAAAATATTAATGGCTCTTTTCTGTCTTTTCCCGACAGGTTTTATAGTTTCTAAAATTTCTAAAGATTGGGTTAGTTCATGCTTTAATATGGGGTATAGAATTGTATCTTTAGGTATGTCCGAAGAGATGAATCTGAACATGTCTATCAGAAATTGTTCGTATTTGTTAAGGTCGATTATATGTATTAGCCTAAAGGCTCCGTTCTGTATTTTTGCCAGTCCGTCATTTACTGTAACTACTTGTACAGGGGAGTAGTCATAGATATCCACTGTCGCCGTGACAGAGTAAAATAGGAGAAGGCTGAAAAATAGTTATATTTAATTTTTTATATTGCTTTTGTGGACTATTTTCCCTGATTCTGTTAAAATTGTTGAATTTCTATCTTCTTTTACTATTTCTTTTTTAAATTTTGGGGAAACTTTTGTACCTAATCTTTTGTTTATTTTTACATAAATGGTTTCTCCTGGGTGATAAATTTTTATGGGATTACGTGTTTTATTATGATATTCAAGATCCTTTGTCTGCTTTCTTTTCAGTTCGCAAATATTTTCTTCTCTAGCTTTTTCGAATAGATTGGGGTCTGTCGATACTCTTCTTCCGAAGAATACTTCTATAGGCTTTTTCTTTGTAGTTGAATGAACTGTATAATTGTATTCGTAAACGGAATTATCAAGAAGTTCTGCAAATGAAGTGAAATTACGTTCAGCTTTTAGACAACGCATTATTTCTGTGAGCGTTGAGTGAAATCGTTCTACTTGACCATTGACGGAACTTGAGTAAGGAGGTGTTCTAAAAACTTTAATTTTAAGCGTGTCTTCTAATAAGAACTTTATGGATGCTGAGTTAAGGGACGTTTCGTTGTCGATAACGACTGATTCTGGTACACCAAATTGAAAAAGTAACTCGCGAAGGGGTTCTTTAATATGTTCTATTGCTCTTGATCTAATAATTTTTGTTTGTGCATACTTGCTGAATTTATCCAATGCTATTAATACTATATTTCTATTGGTCATATATATATCTAAGTGTAGAATTTGTCCTGGGAACTGTGGGATAGGGGTTTCTCCTAATTTAGGTTTGGTAGGGTGGCGGTCATATTTGTTCTCTTTACAAGTTGAGCACTGTTGAATTATCCTTTTTATTGTTTTGGTCATAGCAGGGAAATAATAATTTTCTAAAATTTGGAGTTTATTTTCACGAGAATTTCTATGAGCTCTTTTGTGAGTGTTTATTACGATTTCTTCCTGTTGACTTTCATTTGTAATATCTTGAACTAGTAGTCGTGAAATTTTAATTTTAGTGTTTCCTTTTAATTCAATGAAGTTATCTTTGACGTGAATAACCGCATCGAGCTTTTTAAGACTATCATTCCCGAGGATACCATGGAATGATTTCAAGGTTGGGAGGAGGTAAAACTTCAATTTTTTATCCGAATTAAATAGATTAAGAAACGTATGTTGTTTAATTTCAATATCTCCTGCTATTGATTTAGCAAAGAAACTGTTTTCGTTATTGATTGGGTTGGGCACGATTGAAGGTTGAATGTAATTTTTTGTTGATCCTGTGTCTATTAAAAATTTTACAATGTTTCCACTCTTCAGTCTACATTCAAAATAAGGCAGCGAAGAGTGACTCATTCTAAAAAATGTAGGTCTGTTGTGTCAATATAATTTTCGTCAATACTTGCGTCATTGTTACTATAATATTCTTCGTTGTAGTTTTCCGTATTGTCATTTGTCTTACTGTCACTTGTCATGGTAGGATATTGTTCGGAATCTATATGGAAATTTCTTTGAATTTTATATGGCGGCATAGATGGTGTAGGGTTAATAGGAGGTGGTCTCTTATTGGTAAGGTCGTTATTTTGTGGCTTATTCATATAATTTATATGTCTAGAACGCAAAGTTTGATCAATTTCCATTGGTTCTGGACGGGGTTGTGGTTTGAATAAAGGGCGCGGTGGTGGATCGAATTGCTGATGTAACTGTTGCGGACGTTGGACTTGATAGTTTATTTGCGGTGTCCTATGTGCGTTGGCTGCGTACAACCTTGGTTGAGGCATGTGTGCCAATTCAGGATAGAATTCATTATTCATCCTTCTTGGGGGTAGGGGCGGACGAAAGTCTTGATGTCTCCTATTGTGGTTACCGTTGCTATTGCTTAAAGCATAGCTAGACCGAAAATTCTGATTCTCTAATTTAAGGCAAAGGTGAAGTGCCTGAGGAAGATCTACAGGTTCCCTCATTCCTAGGAGTCTGGGTAAATCTCCTTTAAGTCCTCGCACAAAGGTGTCAAGGGCTTTATCTCTGTACGTTCTTGTAAGTAAGTGCATGGCTTCTTGGCCGACTTCCATACAACCTAATTTATTTAATATGAGAGACAAATGAGAGTATACCTTCTGGTAAAACTCTTGAATGGTAAGACTGCCCTGTACAAGTGCAGTCATTTGATACTCGAGAGTACCGAGATCGCGCTTATCCGCGTAGTGGAGTGTCAGGCATTTGGAGATTGCCTTCCAATCCAAGGATGTGTTATAAGATTCGAGGGCGGTATCAGCATTGCCCACAATCTTATTTCTTATGACATTTAGTATGCCATAGTACTTAGGTGTGCCTTTCATAGGCTCGTATATGTGGAGGATCCTGTCAACACTTTTCCTCCAGGAAGTGAATTCTCCCGGGTTTCCGGAGAACTCCCTTAGACATCTTACCACATCAGGTATTTTGTCTAGGTCCGAAATATTACCGGATAAATTCGAATCAATTGTAATGTCCGTAACGTTTGAGAAATTAGCGTTCGGGTTAAGGGCAGCTTGAACTATGTTACGCCCCTCTGTCCGTAGAACATTATTCACAATATTTGTGATCACTGAAGTTAATTCGTCCATGGAAAATGAGTTAGAGGTGGGAAGGGATTGACCAGCAGATTGACCTGGTTGTACGTTAAGTACTGGTGGCCGAACAAGGTTAGCAGGATTAACTATCATGGTCTTACTAATATTAATATTATTGTTATTTTTTTATTTATTAATTTTATTTATCTAAGCTAAATACAATATATATATTATTTTTCCTAATTAATACACTATATTTTTCTTTTCTTAATATCTTAGATTTCCTAACTCTATTATTTCTTTCCTTTTCTTTCACAATTTTTTTTATATTTAATTCTTAAATTTTCTTAAATTTTTTTTTTTTTTAACTTTTTATTAATTTCCCTTTTTACTACTTTTCCGTTTCATCAATTTCATTTATTCACTTTATTTTTAAGTTTAGAATTTTCTTTAATGTTTTCTTTTTTTACACTTTCCTTTAAATTTTTAAAATTTTTTATTAGTTACTTCTTTAAATCATTTAATTTTTATCAAGCTCTGTTACAATTATTTTCTTGGATTTTTTTTCACTTTCTTAAAACTATGTCTTACTTTATTATCAGGAACATGTCCTGGGCAGTCGGCTAGCGTCTCGTGTGCTTCCTGTTTGCTTGAGCTACTTAGGGACCTCTTTTCCTGCTCTTTTTTCTTAGGTGTCCTCGCCTTCCGCAGTCCGTTTGAAGTGCCAAGATGAGTAGTAGTAGTATCGTCCTTCCGACGGGATTTTTTTTGTTAAATCACTCACGGTTCACTTTTACTCGATTAACAAGTTTTACGCGACGCGAAGGCAGGCCCCACGTTGGGCGCCAGTTAACGAATTCTATATTCGCATTAAATAAAAAAATATTTTTTATTTCTGGTCTTACGACCTTTTATTATCGAAGTCAAAACAAGAATTACTTAAACAATCTAAAATTTGCTAATTTATAACTTATGTGCTAACTTATGGCTCTGCTCTGGTTTAAAAGATTCCAGGAACTAGCCCGCTTGCAATGCACGTGGCGGAAATGCTGAGCATTGTAAAATAATCGTCGTGGTGTTGTTGTTGCGAAATGATGGTTTGAGCGGAAATCAGGTAGACATGGCGTTAGCATTTATTATGGTGTGAAATCATAAGTACATTTGACTGTCAATTTGTTACAACGTAACTTATACATATGTATGTACGTAAGTACATACGAACATACATATTGTAAATTGAAAAAGTGGAGGTGACAAAATAAAAAAAAAGAATTTTTTTGAAATATCAATAAAATGCAATAATAAATTCATAATTATTACATACATATTTTATAGCAAAAGAACGCTGAGCCCACTATGCGCTTTTGTGGAATTTTATATAACTAATGCATAAATGCTCCGTAGCCACAGTAGCGATAGTGTATGTATGTATATACGAGTATGTATGAACGCCAGACTTTAAAAAATGTACATACACACATATGTACACATATTATTTGCTATACATATGTACACACATTAATATGTCTACACATATAATAAATATGTTAATAATTTGACGGCGAAATTCTCATGTAGATAATTAAGGTATACTTCGGCAACGTTCCCGCTTAGGATCTTCTTTTCACCACTTCTAATTTCATTTCTCTGAATTTGGAAGTTGTATTCCAGTTCCAATGAGAATCTTGAGTAAGAGGTGTTGCCATTCTTTTGAAAAAACTTTTTTCATTGCATTTTAATTAAAATTAAAAGAAGCTTACGAATGCCATTGAGACCTGCTTATTATTAGGTCTTTCAATTTGTATTTTGAAGGATTCAATAGGGCTTGCAAGATAGTCATCAGCATAGCTAACCCTGGGCCCACTTTCTTGCTTTAAACTTGGCATATTCCCAAGTATTAGCAATATTAAATTTTTAAATTAGAAATTATCCAACTTATGATTTCAAATTAAAATGACAGTTTTCGAACATTTTCACCTCTTTATGACACACGTTGTTCCCAGTTTAAATTAGAGCTGATTCAATTGTAGTTATTAAAAAGAGAAAATGTAGATAATTTATAATAGTTCATAAGCATTTCCTTTGAATTTTTTAACCTCAAAGCTTTTGTTGCGTATTCCGTGCTTTCTTTTAACATCTCGTGTGGTAATCTAATACAATCTTCGTCCTTTTTTATCTTCTCTACATAATCGCCATTGATTTCAAGGCATTTCTTAAGCCTATAGATCCACTTCTGAAAACAGTCTTCAAAATCTTCGTTTTTAAGCTTATCAAGTTCAGAATTAACCGCATTAATTAGCTTCTCGTTGCTTTTAAATACCTTTCCTTTTAAATTTTGCTATGGTGCTGGATGAATTTGTTCGATCCCAAAGATCGCAATAAAATTACTCGTTATTTCTGCAGTGTGGGATTGCCCGTTGTCATGACTTAAAAAGTAGCGCCGCAAATCATCTTTATTCCTGTTTCCAAGAATTATTTGAAAACTTTTGGTAAGAACTCTTCGGTGTAGCATTTTGCAGTTACCATCTGACTCCTTTCCAGTGGAAGAGCAGCTACGATGTTAGATCGGGTGAAGTAACTGACATCATTACTTTTGCTGTGATTTTTCTTGCTCAGATTTTACACGTGGGTTTGCTCCTGTTGGGCTTCATACCATGGATTTCTTCATGTATCCCAGATGATTACTTAATATTCGCAATATAGCCATGGCATTCAAGCCCAATTTATTAGCAATCATTTCTTGTTTCAATCGTGGATCTTCGTTAATTTTGGACTTCACCAAAGCTACAGAGACTTCATCCTAGCTATCTTGCGTGTGAAAGAAAGAGTAAGAAAATAATTGCAAAGGATTTGGTATTTTTAGATTTAACAAAAACAAATTGAAAGTTACCAAATGACCGAACTTTTGCCAATCCCCTCGTATATACAATACGTATGTATATATGTAACATAAATATATTAGTGTGTATATGTTTTTCGACCTCCGTGTATATACAGTATATAATGATTTTTTATGGATTTTTATCAGAGATGCTCAAATATCGAAATAATGCCATTTCGTTTGGTTAAAATGAAAAATAAACTTAACTTGAATGATTTTGTGTCGTTTCGGCGCCATTTTAGTGAAATTAATTGACATTGTTAATTTTGAAAGCGCACAAACTCTTTGTATACTACACTGTTAACGTGTAACATTCTCTGTTAATGATATAACATTCTCTGTTTACGATTTAACATTAACGACAGTATTTCATTTCGGGTAAGAACGAAATAAAATTCATTTCGATTTTGTTTCCACGATAACATTTCCAAATCTTTCAACTGTATCGATTGAAATTTGTTGATTAACCTCGCAACTTTGCTTTCATATTTTGTATAAATTATAAAATTATGTTTTAAATACAAAAGAATTTTCGCTAAAAATATATATAATTGGCGCTTTATAACAGTGGAAGCGATTCTCGGCCTATCTCCTCCTCCAACTTGTGTTTATGTATTTCACATCAAATATACACTCGCAGGACTATCACAAAACTTGAGTATTTTAATATTACACGTATATTTAGCAAATCCATTATGGAGCTTCTACATAGGAGTTTATTTAATGCATTAGAAATACAAAGCATAATTTACTGCTTTCAATGATTTAAAAATATATTATATATTACATATTTGTGATAGAAATGCACGACCCTATGTCGAGAAGTACCGGGTCGTGATATGAAGATAATGGTATTTTTAAAACTGTTAATATATGTTACATATTCGTACGATCAGTATAAATAAGGCTACCAAAAGTTGTAGAAAGTCAGAAGTAAATTCACCATGGCCAACATTAAAGCTATTTTCCTTATCTGCATTGTTGCACTCATTGCATTCCACGTAAGCACAGCTAAAATAAAAAGGTATGTAATTGGCTCTTCGGCCGAGCCTACTGCCGAAGATTCCGTTGTGGTTAAACAGAGTTTGGGTAGCGCCATTAGAAAAGCTGTCCCGATTGCGAAGAAGGTTGGTAAGGTCGCCTTACCCATTGCAAAGGCTGTCCTACCCGTCGTGGCTTCAATGGTAGGATAATGAAAGTGAAATGAAGTAAAAAGATCTGTTCGTTGTAATGTTAAAAAAAGAAAATAAAAAAAAAAATAGTTTGCAAAATATTTGTTTCTTTCCACGTGTACGAGTACTCGTATATATGGTACAACGGCTATCAAATATACTGCAGAACATGAATTATCATCAGTACATTTATCACGGCATATTATGGATGTGACAACTGTGAAAATGGTTGTTTGTACTCTTCAGTTTACTGGGATTTATGAAGGGTACATAACGTAAAGGGTGGTTAAATTTTCAAGGGCCGATGTTGATTTTGAATAAAACACAAACTATTTAGGAAATTATTGAAATTTTATTTTATTATGATATATTGGTATTACTCAATTATGTATGTAACAAAATATCGGCCAAATGAGCGCCGCGACCTTGGCGGCACACCTCCATACGATGGTCCAAATTTTCGATGACGCTGAGGCATAATGGAGTTTCTATGCCGTTAATGTGCCGAATTATCTCATCCTTTAGCTCTTGAATTGTTGCTGGCTTATCGAAGTACACCTTTTCTTTCAAATAACCCCAGAGAAAAAAGTCCAACGGTGTCAAATCACATTATCTTGGGGGCCAATTGACATCGCCATTACGTGAGATAACACGGCCATTGAATTTGTTGCGCAAAAGAGCCATTGTTTCGTTAGCTGTGTGGCAAGTGGCACCGTCCTGCTGAAACCACATATCGTCCACATCCATATCTTCCAATTGTGGCCATAAAAAATTCGTTATCATCTCACGATAGCGAACACCATTCACAGTAACTGCCTGACCGGCCTCATTTTGGAAAAAATACGGCCCGATGATGCCGCCAGCCCATAAACCGCACCAAACAGTCACTCTTTGTGGGTGCATTGGTTTTTCGACACTCACTCTTGGATTCTCATTCGCCCAAATGCGGCAATTCTGTTTATTGACGAATCCACTGAGGTGAAAATGTGCCTCATCACTGAAGATGATTTTCTTCGAAAATTTTCATAATAAGTCTGGATAACTTTAACACGTTGTTGGATTGTGTATCTCTCCATGGTTCAAATTGAGTAAGTCTGAAATAGAGAAATGTCAAATTAAATTCAGAAAAAAACTTGGCGTTTAAGTGTGGTTCACATTCAACATCGGCCCTTACAATTTAACCACCCTTTATAAAGATATAAACTTTAACTGGAAACTTCTCAACAGTAAATTCCAATTGTTTTACGGTAAACCGCCTGTTAGGCAGATATGATGCAAATGTGTTGTTTAGTAGAATTGTATAGGCAAAGTTTTATAAACCTGGTGTAATAGATCTTTATGCAAAACCTTGTCGAATGCTCGTGCTACGACAAGAAACCATTAATTAATTGAGTACTTGAAACCAACATTCGTGAAATTAGGGCTGAAATACCGCCCAATATGTGCCAAAACGTGGTCGAAAGTAACCTTAAACGGATCGAAGTTCGCTAAAATTCGCGAGGCGGTCATTTGAAAGATGTAGTGATAACATAGTGATAACAGTATAGTGCCGAGGTTTCAATCTTATAATAAAAAATTAATGTCAAGAAAAAATTATTTAAATGCATTTTATTTACGTTTATTTTCGATACTCCAGAATGGATGTTAGTCACATTTATAATTTTGTGCTCAGAAGGTGAAAATAAAGGAATCTTGGTGTTTCATTCTGAGTTGGAGTATATATCTTGAATTAGTTGCACAGGGTTTGTACATATAGAATGCAATGTCCTTCTATATCCTTCACTACACTATGCTTTAAACAACTGAATATGTTACGACATACTCTATATAGGTTCTCAACTCTCCAAAAATATAGAAGGTGTAGAGGAAGAATTATAATTTCACATCTTTTTCTTGCATTCGCTCTGGGTTGCTTAGGCATTTGTATTTCAAGTCACCAGTTAACTGAACAGGGTCAATTGCATTTTAGCAATTTATCTAGAATATAATTGTGAACGTATTGCTTTGGATTTCATACCTACATATAAAAAGCAACAAATATTTTGCGAACTATATTTTTTTATTTTTTTTAGCTTTACAATGAACTGACGTCATTTCACTTTAATTAGAGTGAGAGTGATTGGTCATATGACCAATAACGGGAAGGATAGCGCTTGCAATGGGTATGGCGACCTTAGCAACCTTCTTTGCAATCGGGACAGCTTTTCTAATGGCGCTACCTAAACTCCGTTTAACCACAACGGAATCTTCGGCAGTAGGTTCGGCTACTACACACTGAGAAAGGAAATAAATAATATTTACATATATTGTATAAAATCAGCCAATTCAATACTTTTTTGATTTTAGCTGTACTTACGGTGAATGCAATGAATGCAACAATGCAGATAAGGAAAATAGCTTTAATGTTGGCCATGGTGAATTTACTTCTGATTCGGTGCAAGCTGAGGTGTCGCTATTTATGCTGAATGCTCGCCTGTAAAGCGTGTTCAAAATGCAATCATTAATAAACACGACTTGGTGCTCTGCAAAATGGGGTCGTGATTATATATGAAACAATCTATATTTTTAAATATATTGTATTAAAAACAGAGAGTTAGAATTTTAAACTGATTTATTTTAATGAAATCAAATCAATCGGCTTTAATAGCATTATGTTCTACAAGAAAGAGAGTGCTGGACTCAAGTATACTAATTTCTCGCTTTCTTAAAGATATTAACAATTTGGTCTGGCTAAAATCCACAAGACCCCGCAATAGAAGTGTTCCAGGACTTTAAATATTCCTCCACGGTACACTGTTTTAGACAAAATTTGAAAATGCTGAAAGGTCTGAGGCAGTCGTTGGTGACAACAACGTAAGCCACTTCATTCGCCTTTTCATTGTTTTCTACATCCGTATGAACCGAGAGCCCAGTGACATTCATTGAATTTTCAAGTGGTAGTCTGTTAAATGCGTGTTGTTGTTGTTGTTGTTGTTGTAGCCGCAAAAATATTCCTCAAAGTAATTTTTGGGGAATGTTGCGGGAATGACAGTCCTTGGCCGGATAAAAAATCCGGATCGTTCCGGTATAAAGACCCGACTGTCGCGGGAACTATTGGATTTTAGTCGCCTCTTACAACAGGCATGCCTTACCGCGGGTAAATTCTTGAACCCCTTACCCGCAGGGTTCCTGTTAAATGCGTCTTCGCATGTTCTTACACATTTGGGCTTTTTCCCCATTTTTGAAAGAGGAAAAACTTTTTAGATAACGAAGCAAAAGAACCAACTGATTGGAACGATACCAAGTAATGAAAAAGCTATCCAGCTTGACAGGCGGGTACTTTGTTACTTGGTTAAAAGATAAACTATTGACTGTACAAAAACAAAATGCAAGGGCAAAACTACCGAGCAACGACTAACGAATCAACAAAGCTAGTGTGAATACCTATATTATACATACATACACGTACCAATAAGCCTACTACCTACCTGCCTATCTAAAATATTAGAAAGAATTCTGATATCATAAACATCTACATCTAATTTTCTCAATCGGAACAAAGATATACCAGAACATCAAAATTTTCGGGAAAAACATGGCACTGTAGTATAAGTGAACCAAATTCCTCAGGAATTTAGGAAGACGTTCGCGTTCGAAGAGTATTGATTTGCAATATTTATTGTCGTAGCACGAGCGTTCGACAAAGTTTTACATAAAGATCTATTACACCAGGTTTATAAAACTTTGCCTATACAATTCAACTATACAACACATTTGCATCATATCTGCCTAACAGACGGTTTACCGTAAAACAATTGGAATTTACTGTTGAGGAGTTTCCCGTTAAAGTTTATATCTTTATACGTTATGTACCCTGCATAAATCCCAGTAAACTGAAGAGTATAAACAGCCATTTTCACAGTTGTCACATCCATATTATGCCGTGCTAAATGTACTGATGAGAATTCATTTTCTGCAGTATAGAGGAAATGTCTCTGCATACTTGATAGCCGTTGTACCATATATACGAGTACTCGTACACGTGGAAAGAAACAAATATTTTGCAAACTATTTTTTTTTTAATTTTCTTTTTTTAACATTACAACGAACAGATCTTTTTACTTCATTTCACTTTCATGATCCTACCATTGAAGCCACGACGGGTAGGACAGCCTTTGCAATGGGTAAGGCGACCTTACCAACCTTCTTCGCAATCGGGACAGCTTTTCTAATGGCGCTACCCAAACTCCGTTTAACCACAACGGAATCTTCGGCAGTAGGTTCGGCTACTACACACTGAGAAAGGAAATAAATAATATTTACATACGTGTATATAAAAACAGCCAATTCAATACTTCTTTGATTTTAGCTGTACTTACGGTGAATGCAATGAATGCAACAATGCAGATAAGGAAAACAGCTTTAATGTTGGCCATGGTGAATTTACTTCTGACTTTCTACAACTTTTGGTAGCCTTATTTATACTGATCGTACGAATATGTAACATATATTAACAGTTTTAAAAATACAATTATCTTCATATCACGACCCGATACTTCTCGACATAGGGTCGTGCATTTCTTTACACACCTTTAATTTCACAAATATACTATAAAAATAAATATTTTTAAATCATTCAAAGCAGTAAAATTTGCTTTGTATTTCTAATGCATTAAATAAACTCCTATGTAGAAGCTCCATAATGGATTTGCTAAATATACGTATAATATTAAAATACTCGTGTTTTGTGATAGTCCTCCGAGTGTATATTTGATGTGAAATACATAAACACAAGTTGGAGGAGGAGATAGGCCGAGAATCGCTTCCACTGTTATAAAGCGCCAATTATATATATTTTTATCGAAAATTCTTTTGTATTTAAAACATAATTTTATAATTTATACAATATATAAAAGCAAAGTTGCAAGATTAATCAACAAATTTCAATCGATACAGTTGAAACATTTGGAAATGTTATCGTGGAAACAATATCGAAATGAATTTTATTTCGTTTTTGCCCGAAATGAAATACTGTCGTTAATGTTAAATCGTAAACAGAAAATGTTATATCATTAACAGAGAATCTTAAACGTTAAAATTTTAGTGTGCTGTTAATATTATTGCAAGCAGTCATTTTAAAATTAGAGTTACGATGGGTTTGTGCGCTTTCAACATTTACAATGTCAATTCGTTTCGATAAAACTTCGCCGAAACGAAACAAAATCATTCAAGTTAAGTTTATTTTTCGTTTTATCCAAACGAAATGTCAGTATTTCGATATTTGAGCATCTTTGATAAAAATCCATAAAAAATAATGTATATACACGGAGGTCGAAAAACAAATACACACTAATATATTTATGTCACATATATACATACGTACATACGAGGGGATTGACAAAAGTTCGGTCATTTGGTGACTTTCAATTTATTTTTGTTAAATCTAAAAATACCAAATCCTTTGCAATTATTTTCTTACTCTTTCTTTCAAACGCAAGATAGCTAGGATAGATAGAATAGGTCAGACGAAACTCCACCACCAACACAAACAGAAATTTCTATCGGGTTTGGGCGTTATTTATAGCCTATATAAATATTCATTCAATGCCAAATTGCATATGGAACGATAGCACCGTCTTCAAAGACTATTTCTAAGTGGTCACTGTAGCTTTGGTGAAGTCCAAAATTAACGAAGATCCACGATTTAAACAAGAAATTATTGCTAATGAATTGGGCTTGAATGCCATGGCTACATTGCGAATATTAAGTAATCATCTGGGATACATGAAGAAATCCATGGTATGAAGCCCAACAGGAGCAAACCCACGCGTAAAATCTGAGCAAGAAAATCACAGCAAAGGTAATGATGTCAGTTACTTCACCCGATCTAACATCGTAGCTGCTCTTCCACTGGAAAGGAGTCAGATGGTAATAGCAATCGCCCGCTTAAAAAACAGCAAAGCGGCAGGGACCGATGGATTACCGGCCGAGCTATTGAAATATGGTGGTGAAGAACTGATCAGGTGCTTGCATCAGTTACTTTGCAAAATATGGTCGGATGAAATCATGCCCGCCGATTGGAACCTAAGTGTGCTCTGCCCAATCTACAAAAAAGGCGATCTCACAGTCTGGGCCAATTACCGTGGAATAAACCTTCTTAACATCGCATATAAGGTCCTATCAAGCGTATTGTGTGAAAGACTAAAGCCCACCGTCAACAAACTGATTGGACCTTATCAGTGTGGCTTTAGACCTGGTAAGTCAACCATTGACCAGATATTCACCATGCGCCAAATCTTGGAAAAGACCCGTGAAAAAGGAATCGACACACACCATCTTTTCGTCGATTTTAAATCAACCTTCGACAGCACGAATAGGAGCTGCCTTTACGCCGCTATGTCTGAATTTGGAATCCCCGCAATACTTATATGGCTGTGTAAACTGACCTTAAGCAGCACTAAAAGCTCCGTCAGGATCGGGAAGGAGGAGAAACGAGGTTTCAGACAGGGTGACTTTTTTAATTTAATGTTGGATAAAATAATACGAGCTGCAGAGCTAAATAGAAAAGGTACAATCTTCTATAAGAGTGTACAGCTGCTGGCGTACGCCGATGATATCGATATTATTGGCCTCAACAACCGCGCCGTGAGTTTTGCTTTCTCCAGACTTGATAAAGAAGCGAAGCGAATGGGTCTGGTAATGAACGAGGGAAAGAGAAATATTTCCTATCATCAAATAAACAGACATCGCATTCTCGACTCAGCTCTCACGTCATTGTTGACAGTCATAACTTCGAGGTCGTAGATAACTTCGTCTATCTAGGAACCAGCATTAATACCAATAATTATGTCAGCCTTCAGCTGAATACCGCAGCAGAATCACTCTTTCCAACAGGTGCTACTTTGGACTAAGTAGGCGATTGAAAAGTAAAGTCCTCTCTCGGCGAACGAAAACCAAACTCTACAAGTCGCTCATCATACCGGCCCTCCTATATGGCGCAGAAGCGTGGACGCTGCCAACATCTGATGAGTCGGCCCTAGGAGTTTTCGAGAGAAAACTTTTGCGAACGATTTATGGTCCTTTGCACATTGACAACGGCGAATACCGCAGACGATGGAACGATGAGCTGTATGACGTATACAATGATATTGACATAGTTCAACGAATGAAGAGACAGCGGCTACGCTGGCTAGGTCACGTCGTTCGAATGGATGAAAGCACTCCAGCTCTGAAAGTATTCGATGCAGTACCCGTTGGTGGAAGCAGAGGAAGGGGAAGACCTCCATTCCGTTGGAAAGATCAGGTGGAAAGTGACCTGGCCTCACTTGGTATTTCCAACTGGAAGACAGTAAAAAAAAGAGAGGAATGGCGCACTATAATTGATTGGGCTATAATTGCGTAAGCGGTGCCAACGTCAATTAAGAATGACCGCCTCGCGAATTTTAACAAACTTCGATCCGTTTAAGGTGACTTTCGACCACGTTATGACACATATTGGGCGGTATTTCAGCCCGAATTTCACGAATGTTGATTTTGAAGTAGTCAAGAGTTAAAGCCTTATCCGCATAAACACGGTTTTTCCGTAGAACCACAAAAAAGTCGAATGGTGTCAATCGCACGATGGCGGTGGTCAATAGACAGTCTCGCATTTATGCATTTGCCATGCATCTTTCCACTGTATTTACACCAAATATTGGATACAAATCTTTTCCAGAATTTCGTGCAGATCCAGATAAAAATTTTATGCAATTTAATTTTAAATCACTTAAAGATGTTATTACTAACGACATAAAGAAAAAGAAGGCTCCTGGATACGACAGGATAACGGGTGATATGATAAAAGAGCTTCCAAATGTGGCAATTAAACACATGCTTTGTATATTTCATAGTATATTGAGACTACACTATTTTCCTAAATCCTGGAGATTATTATGATCCCTAAACCAGGTAAAGATCCATCTTTGGTGGGCTTCTGCAGGCCTATTAGCTTAATTACGGTATTCTCAAAAATCTTCGAAAAACTTTTATTAAAAAAAATATTACCGATTTTAGAATCGAAACAGACCATACCATGCCACCAATTCGGGTTTAGAGAAAAACACAGCACAATAGAGCAGGTGCATAGAATCGTAGCACACATAAGATCAGCGTTTGAAAACAAGCAATATTGTACTGCAGTGTTCCTCGATGTTGCTCAGGCATTTGATAAAGTTTGGTTAGATGGTCTATTATACAAGCTGAAAGTTACGCTTCCCGTAAAAATTTATGATGTCTTAGAAAGCTTTCTTATTGGCAGAAAATTTCGTGTTAGGCAAAAAAGTTACACCACCGAATCCTATGAAATATTTGCCGGTGTTCCACAAGGAAGTGTTTTAGGGCCCGTCTAATATTTAATTTATACGAACGAGCTTCCCACAAACCGAAACCTCATCACATCAACTTTTGCGGATAATACAGCAATACTTAGTGTCCATTCAAACCCCAATGACAGCTAGTTACAGATTACAAGAACATTTAAAAGTAATAGAAGAGTGGCTAACAACTTGGAGAATTAAAGTCAATGAGTCTAAGTGTATACAAGTAACATTCACCCTAAAAAAAGACTCATATCCTTCAATCTCTATAAATGGGAATACAATACCTCAGAAAGAATTCGTTACCTACCTGGGAGTTACATTGGATAAAAGACTCACCTGGAAAAACCACATAGACAAAAAGATTACTCAAACCAAATTGAAAATTGCGAACTTACATTGGATTGTAGGCTCTAAGTCCAAACTAAGTCTAGAAAACAAAGTTTTACTTTTTAATATGCTAATAAAGCCATCTTGGACGTACGGGATCCAAATTTGGGGCTCAGCATCTAAAAATAGCCTGGATAGAATTCAAAGACAGGCAGTCTAAAACCTTAAGATCAATATGCAAAGCCACTTGGTATGTAAAAAACTCCGCAATTCACAAAGATCTCGGGATTAAAACCGTCACCGAGGAAATAGAGAAACTGCTTAAAAATTACTCATTAAGGTTATCTAACCACCCAAACTATCTAGCTAAAAAATTATTACAGCAGAACTACCCTAAGCGATTAAAGAGAAAGGATTTACCGTTGAACTGTGACTAAGGGCTCTGCCGCATCCAATTATTCTACATCGGAGTTGCGCTCCGCATATATCCTTCATGATATTATAATTTACTTCAAATTATCCTTTATGATATATCTTTTGTTATGAGTGTTTGGTATACCTAATAATATCTATATAAACACATTCTTTGATAAATCTAAGTTATATTCGTAATTTATTGTACTTTGCTTACTTTGTTAATATATACAGTGGTAATGATTAACTTGTTCTAGGAATAAGAATTAGCTTTAAGATTTTCGAAATTATTGTTAGTTTCCAAAAAGGAGAGATTCAATAAAACATTATACAAAAAAAAAAAAAAAAAAAATTTTTTTTGCAGTGTGGGATTGCCCATTGTCATGACTTAAAAAGTAGCGCCGCAAATCGTCTTTATTCCTGTTTCCAAGAAATATTTGAAAACTTTTGGTAAGAACTCTTCGGTGTAGCACTTCGCAGTTACCATCTGACTCCTTTCCAGTGGAAGAGCAGCTACGATGTTAGATCGGGTGAAGTAACTGACATCATTACTTTTGCTGTGATTTTTCTTGCTCAGATTTTACGCGTGGGTTTGCTCCTGTTGGGCTTCATACCATGGATTTCTTCATATATTCCAGATGATTGCGAATATTAAGCAATGTAGCCATGACATTCAAGCCCAATTCATTAGCAATCATTTCTTGTTTCAATCGTGGGTCTTCGTTAATTTTGGACTTCACCAAAGCTACAGTGACTTCATCAGTAGAAGATTTTGGTCGACCTTCTCAGGGCTCGTCCTCTACGGAACCACTTAGAAATAGTCTTTGAAGACGGTGCTGTCGTTACATATGCGATTTGGCATTGACTGAATATTTATATAGGCTGTAAATAACGCCCGAACCCGATGAGTATTTCTGTTTGCGTTGGTGGTGGAATTTCGTCTGACCTGTCCTATCTATCCTAGCTATCTTGCGTTTGAAAGAAAGAGTAAGAAAATAATTGCAAAGGATTTGGTATTTTTAGATTTAACAAAAATAAATTGAAAGTCACCAAATGACCGAACTTTTGTCAATCCCCTCGTATGTACGTATGTATATATGTGACATAAATATATTAGTGTGTATTTGTTTTTCGACCTCCGTGTATATACATTATTTTTTATGGATTTTTATCAGAGATGCTCAAATATCGAAATACTGACATTTCGTTTGGTTAAAATGAAAAATAAACCTAACTTGAACGATTTTGTGTCGTTTCGGCGCCATTATTAACGACAGCATTTCATTTAAGGTAAAAACGAAATAAAATTAATTTCAATTTTGTTTCCACGATAACATTTCCAAATGTTTCAACTGTATCGATTGAAATTTGTTGATTAATCTTGCAACTTTGCTTTTATATTTTGTATAAAATTATGTTTTAAAAAGGAAAGAACTCTCGCTAAAAATATATAATTGGCGCTTTAAAACAGTGGAAGCGATTCTCGGCTTGTGTTTGTGTATTTCACATCAAATATACACTCGGAGGACTATCGCAAAACACGAGTATTTTAATATTATACGTATATTTAGCAAATCCATTATGGAGCTTCTACATAGGAGTTTATTTAATGCATTAGAAATACAAAGCAAATTTTACTGCTTTGAATGATTTAAAAATATTTATTTTTATAGTATATTTGTGAAATTAAAGGTGTGTAAAGAAATGCACGACCCTATGTCGAGAAGTACCGGGTCGTGATATGAAGATAATTGTATTTTTAAAACTGTTAATATATGTTACATACTCGTACGATCAGTATAAATAAGGCTACCAAAAGTTGTAGAAAGTCAGAAGTAAATTCACCATGGCCAACATTAAAGCTGTTTTCCTTATCTGCATTGTTGCATTCATTGCATTCACCGTAAGTATAGCTAAAATCAAAAAAGTATTGAATATATAAAGTAAATATTATTTATTTCCTTTCTCAGTGTGTAGTAGCCGAACCTACTGCCGAAGATTCCGTTGTGGTTAAACGGAGTTTGGGTAGCGCCATTAGAAAAGCTGTCCCGATTGCGAAGAAGGTTGGTAAGGTCGCCTTACCCATTGCAAAGGCTGTCCTACCGGTCGTGGCTTCAATGGTAGGATAATGAAAGTGAAATGAAGTAAAAAGATCCGTTCGTTGTAATGTTAAAAAAAGAAAAATAAAAAAAAATAGTTTGCAAAATATTTGTTTCTTTCCACGTTTACGAGTACTTGTATACCTATATGGTACTACGGCTATAAAGTATGCAGAGACTCTATACTCTAGAACATGAATTCTCATCAGTAAATTTATCACGGTATAATATGGATGTGACAACTGTGATTTATGCAGGGTATAACGTATAAAGATATCGACTTTAACGGGAAACTCCTCAACAGTAAATTCCAATTGTTTTACGGTAAACCGTCTGTTAGGCAGATATGATGCAAATGTGCTGTTTAGTAGAATTGTATAGGCAAAGTTTTGTAAACCTGGTATAATAGATCTTTATGCAAAACTTTGTCGAATGCTCGTGCTACGACAATAAATATTGCAAGTCAATACTCTTCGAACGCGAACGTCTTCCTAATTTCCTGAGGAATTTGGTACACTTATACTACAGTGCCATGGTATATCTTTGTTCCGATTGAGAACATTAGATGTAGATGTTTATGATATCATAATTCTTTCCAATATTTTAGATAGACCGGTAGGTAGTAGGCTTATTGGTCTGTAGAAAGCTGTGTGTGGTCTTTATCTTTACGAACAATATGTATGTATAATATACATAGGTGTTGACACTAGCTTTGTTGATTCGTTAGTCGTCGCTCGGTAGTTTTACCCGTGTATTTTGTTTTTGTACAGTCAATAGTTTATCGTTTAACCAAGTAACAAAGTACCCGCCTGTCAAGCTTGATAGCTTCTTCATTACTTGGTATCGTTCCAATCTGCTGTTTCTTTTGCTTCGTTATCTAAAAAGTTTTTCCTCTTTAAAGAATGGGGAAAAAGCCCAAATGTGTAAGAACATGCGAAGACGCATTTAACAGACTATCACTTGAAAACTAAATGAATATCACTGGGCTCTCGGTTCATACGGTTGTAGAAAACAATGAAAAGGCGAATGAAGTGTCTTACGTTGTTGTCACCAACGACTGCCTCAGACCTTTCAGCATTTTCAAATTTTGTCTAAAACAGTGTACCGTGGAGGAATATTTAAAGTCCTGGAACACTTCTATTGCGGGCCTTGTGGATTTTAGCCAGACCAAATTGTTAATAACTTTAAGAAAGCGAGGAATTAGTATACTTGAACCCACCACTTTATGCCTTGTGTTTAGTACATACTGCTGACCACTCGACTATTAAGGCCGTTTGATTTTTATTCCATTAGAATAAATTAGTTTAAAATTCTAACTCTCTGTTTTTAATATACTTATGAATGTAGATTGTCTCACTTAGAATGTGCACTTTAAAATTTTAATATATAAAAAACCAGTATCCGTGTGTATGCTCCGAAATAACTCAAAATCGAGTCAATTGATATTCATGAAATTTGACATATACCATATATGTTATTTGGTCCAGCTTAGATGATAGTATAGTTGTTATTTAAATTAATGGTCTCAATAATTAATAATTAATAAAAACCTGATCATCAACGTTGGTTTTTGTTATTAGTCGTATAACTGTACTGAACTGTAAAACATTGTCATTTGCACCTCAAAGATGATGACACACCCTAATGTGATACAGTTTCTTAAACTACACATTATACATGTCTTATTTTGCCTATACCACTTAACCTCGCTTCTTTCAAATCATTCTTCATTTTGTCTTTGTTACACACATTACTTAGAATATTTTTTTCTTACTTCTAATGTACAGTTATACAAAATCAGCCGAATGTTTAATCTAGAAAATCTGAGAAAAGCGAAATTCATTCACATTGTTAAGGCCAGAAGCCTAAATGTTATAATTTCCTACTGGGCATAGGCGAGTAGCCAAACGGCTTAGGTAAATATGTATGTAAATATATAGCAACCGTTTTTTATCTTTATATCCGCAACTTATTTGTTCGACCACTAATAATACAATTCGCTTAATTCAATTCCGATTTGCTAGTTCAAGAAGATACCCCGAGCTGACACATCGATTGCCCAAATCTACAAAGTGTAAGTAAAGAATATTGTTATTCATGCTAATGTTACAAAAATTTGTTCGTTTAAACAAATTCATAATTAAACACTAAATTAATTCAATTCGATTTTTATTTATTCTTTTCGGAATCAACGACTGATTTTGAGGCCGATTTACGTCAGTCGTTGACATGGTCCTTCAAGCCGGATATTTGGAATGGTCTCCACTACATTAGCCGTATATACCCAAAGGACGAAAACATCAGCGTTAGAACATTTTATATTACATTTGCGCCACCGAGGACAACATCTCGGAACCAAATTTGGAAAACCACATTCGAGCCAACAACAAATGCAAAGAAAAGATTCTCCAGGTACGTGGTTTAAGATTCAATTTGCACGTACATACACATATATATTATTTATATTACATTTTGAGTGCGGTGTATACGTGTATATGTATATACAATATATACTTTTTAAAAAAAAAGTCGGGAGTTCTTTTCTGTTCATTGATTTAAATATTTAAACATATAGTTCACATAGTGAAAAGTCAACTACATCGTAATAAATCGCCATTTCTGTGGTATATGCTTTCGGTAATATTGTGGGAATGTTGTTAGTGTACAATATTTTTCCACTCACTTTTTGTTTAAAAATTTTCTTCTCAGCAATTGTCCAACATTCCGAAATATTTTCACATATTTGAATTTATTATGATAATTTTCACAAAATTACGTATCTTCTTCTGATTTATAATCAAAAATTGGACATTGCAATTTTTCATCAGTTTTAAACTTTAACACAGGCGCACTAACAGCAACAACACATCGTTTTTGCACACGTAAGAATTACCGCACTTATGCATACACATAAACAAACCTACTTACAAAATTAAGTAAATTGTGATTATTGTGAATTTTTTCCACTTTCTTTTTGGTTTTAAATACACATGAGTACATATTACTTTTAAACAAAATTTATTTTCGATTCGCGAGCACATTATTAAAAAATTAAAGCGCGAATATAACCAAAATATAAGCACAAAACAAAACAATTCGCAAAGAAATATAGTATTGGGTGGCCAGAAAAAAATTAATAAAATTGGTTAATATCCACCTGAAGAAGTTATTTTTTCCGAAAGTTTTCAAAGTTTTCAACTAGTAGAATCGCTTATAGAATTCGAGCTTATAGAATTAGAGTCCGATTTCAAAGATAGTACTTCTATAGAACATAAAAAATTTAGCCTTGAAATCCAAAAAGATGAATTGAAAGATCTCTGGGGCAGAGTTAAGTCTGCTTATAGTGAATTTATGGGCTCAGATTCTACTGGCGGTGCAAAGGAAATTAGCTCAGCTAAGAAAAAATACAAAATATGTTACCAAGCATACCTATTTAAGTTGCATGTCAGCAATCGGGGAGTTCTCAAGCCAATTGTCGGAAGTCGAGAAGAAGAAAGTAGAAGAGTCCGTCGTCATGGATCATGACATTCGTCTTCCACCGTGTTATATAGACACTTTCAAAAGAGATTTTTTATCTTGGCCACCATTTCGGGATTTATTTACGGCCATATACATACTTTGTTCGTAAGTCCCCACTTACGCCTGAGAGTTTTGCAACCGCTAGGCAAAACCTATGCGATCGCTATGAAAAGAAAAGATTATTGGTCAATAGCCATTTGAAAATTCTCTTCAATCTTTACCCTGTAGAAATTGAATCTGGCAGTGCAATTAAACATCTTCAATGAGAAATAAATAATTGGATTTCGGCACTTCAGATTCAAAAAAATTGACTTAAACAATTGGAATGCGATGCTAACTTATCTGTGCTCAACTAAATTGCCTGAGAATTCACTGTCTTTATGGGAGCAATCAATTACGGAGAAGTCCGAGATATGGATAAATTCTTGACAGGTCGGTTTCAAACTTTGGAAACATTATATGACCTCAGAGGTGATGCAATTGTAGTTATTAAAAAGAGACAATGTAGATAATTTATAATAATTCATAAGTGTTTCTTTTGAATTTTTTAACGTCAAAGCTTTTGTGGCGTAGCTGGCCCAACAGCATAGACAAGCTGAGCATCCTTAGTTTGAAGTAACCAAGCGAATTCCGTGCTTTCTTTTAACATCTCGTCTGGTATTCGAATACAATTTTTGTCCTTCTTTATCTTCTCTACATAATCGCCATTGATTTCAAGGCATTTCTTAATTTCTTCCTTTTTAAGCTTATCAAGTTCAGGATTAAACGCATTAATTAGCTTCTCGTTGCTTTTAAATACCTTTACTTCTAAATTTTTTATATGGTGCTGGATGAATTTCTTCGATCCCAGAGCTCGCAATAAAATTACTCGTTATTTCTGCAGTGTGGGATTGCCCGTTGTCATGACTTAAAAAGTAGCGCCGCAAATCGTCCTTATTCCTGCTTCCAAGAAATATTTGAAAACTTTTGGTAAGAACTCTTCGGTGTAGCATTTTGCAGTTACCATCTGACTCCTTTCCAGTGGAAGAGCAGCTACGATGTTAGATCGGGTGAAGTAACTGACATCATTATTTTTGCTGTGATTTTTCTTGCTCAGATTTTACACGTGGGTTTGCTCCTGTTGGGCTTCATACCATGGATTTCTTCATGTGTCCCAGATGATTACTTAATATTCGCAATGTAGCCATGGCATTCAAGCCCAATTCATTAGCAATTATTTCTTGTTTCAATCGTGGGTCTTCGTTAATTTTGGACTTCACCAAAGCTACAGTGACCACTTAGAAATAGTCTTTGAAGACGGTGCTATCGTTCCATATGCAATTTGGCATTGAATGAATATTTATATAGGCTATAAATAACGCCCAAACCCGATAGAAATTTCTGTTTGTGTTGGTGGTGGAGTTTCGTCTGACCTATCCTATCTATCCTAGCTATCTTGCGTTTGAAAGAAAGAGTAAGAAAATAATTGCAAAGGATTTGGTATCTTTAGATTTAACAAAAACAAATTGAAAGTCACCAAATGACCGAACTTTTGTCAATCCCCTCGTATGTACGTATGTATATATGTAACATAAATATATTAGTGTGTATTTGTTTTTCGACCTCCGTGTATATACATTATTTTTTATGGATTTTTATCAAAGATGCTCAAATATCGAAATACTGACATTTCGTTTGGATAAAATGAAAAATAAACTTAACTTGACTGATTTTGTTTCGTTTCGGCGAAGTTTTATCGAAACGAATTGACATTGTAAATGTTGAAAGCGCACAAACCCATCGTAACTCTAATTTTAAAATGACTGCTTGCAATAATATTAACAGCACACTAAAATTTTAACGTTTAAGATTCTCTGTTAATGATATAACATTTTCTGTTTACGATTTAACATTAACGACAGTATTTCATTTCGGGCAAAAACGAAATAAAATTCATTTCGATATTGTTTCCACGATAACATTTCCAAATGTTTCAACTGTATCGATTGAAATTTGTTGATTAATCTTGCAACTTTGCTTTTATATTTTGTATAAATTATAAAATTATGTTTTAAATACAAAAGAATTTTTGCTAAAAATATATATAATTGGCGCTTTATAACAGTGGAAGCGATTCTCGGCCTATCTCCTCCTCCAACTTGTGTTTATGTATTTCACATCAAATATACACTCGGAGGACTATCACAAAACACGAGTATTTTAATATTATACGTATATTTAGCAAATCCATTATGGAGCTTCTACATAGGAGTTTATTTAATGCATTAGAAATACAAGGCAAATTTTACTGCTTTGAATGATTTAAAAATATTTATTTTTATAGTATATTTGTGAAATTAAAGGTGTGTATAGAAATGCACGACCCTATGTCGAGAAGTACCGGGTCGTGATATGAAGATAATTGTATTTTTAAAACTGTTCATATATGTTACATACTCGTACGATCAGTATAAATAAGGCTACCAAAAGTTGTAGAAAGTCAGAAGTAAATTCACCATGGCCAACATTAAAGCTATTTTCCTTATCTGCATTGTTGCATTCATTGCATTCACCGTAAGTACAGCTAAAATCAAAAAAGTATTGAATTGGCTGCTTTTATATATGTAAATATTATTTATTTCCTTTCTCAGTGTGTAGTAGCCGAACCTACTGCCGAAGATTCCGTTGTGGTTAAACGGAGTTTGGGTAGCGCCATTAGAAAAGCTGTCCCGATTGCAAAGAAGATTGGCAAGGTCGCCTTACCCATTGCAAAGGCTGCCATACCCGTCGTGGCTTCAATAGTAGGATAATGAAAGTGAAATGAAGTAAAAAGATCCGTTCGTTGTAATGTTAAAATAAGAAAAAAAAATAAAAAATAAATAGTTTGCAAAATATTTGTTTCTTTCCACGTTTACGAGTACTCGTATATATGGTACAACAACATTTCCTCTATACAGCAGAACATGAATTCTCATCAGTACATTTATCACGGCATAATATGGATGTGACAACTGTGAAAATGGCTGTTTGTACTCTTCAGTTAACTGTGATTTATGCAGGGTACATAACGTATAAAGATATAAACTTTAACTGGAAACTCCTCAACAGTAAATTCCAATTGTTTTACGGTAAACCGCCTGTTAGGCAGATATGATGCAAATTTGTTGTTTATGGTAGTAGAATTGTATAGGCAAAGTTTTATAAACCTGGTGTAATAGATCTTTATGCAAAACTTTGTCGAACGCTCGTGCTACGACAATAAATATTGCAAATCAATACTCTTCGAACGCGAACGTCTTCCTAATTTCATGAGGAATTTGGTTCACTTATACTACAGTGCCATGTTTTTCCCGAAAGCCGAATTGATGTTCTGGTATCTCTTTGTTCCGATTGAGAAAATTAGATGTAGATGTTTATGATATCAGAATTCTTTCGAATAGTTTGGATAGACAGGTAGGTAGTAGGCTTATTGGTCCGTGTGTGGTCTTTATCTTTACGAATAATACGTGAATGTATGTATAAAATAGGTATTCACACTAGCTTTGTTGATTCGTTAGTCATCGCTCGGTAGTTTTGCCCGTGTATTTTGTTTTTGTACAGTCAATAGTTTATCGTTTAACCAAGTAACAAAGTATCCGCCTGTCAAGCTTGATAGCTTTTTCATTACTTGGTATCGTTCCAATCAGTTGTTTCTTTTGCTTCGTTATCTAAAAAGTTTTTCCTCTTTAAAGAATGGGGAAAACGCCCAAATGTGTAAGAACATGCGAAGACGCATTTAACAGGAACCCTGCGGGTTAGGGGTTCAAGAATTTACCCGCGGTAAGGCATGCCTGTTGTAAGAGGCGACTAATATCCAATAGTTCCCGCGACAGTCGGGTCTTTATACCGGAACGATCCGGATTTTTTATCCGGCCAAGGACTGTCATTCCCGCAACATTCCCCAAAAATTACTTTGAGGAATATTTTTGCGGCTACAACAACAACAACAACAACACGCATTTAACAGACTACCACTTGAAAATTCAATGAATGTCACTGGGCTCTCGGTTCATACGGATGTAGAAAACAATGAAAAGGCGAATGAAGTGGCTTACGTTGTTGTCACCAACGACTGCCTCAGACCTTTCAGCATTTTCAAATTTTGTCTAAAACAGTGTACCGTGGAGGAATATTTAAAGTCCTGGAACACTTCTATTGCGGGGTCTTGTGGATTTTAGCCAGACCAAATAACTTTAAGAAAGCGAGAAATTAGTAGACTTGAGTCCAGCACTCTCTTTCTTGTAGAACATAATGCTATTAAAGCCGATTGAATTTGATTTCATTAACATAAATCAGTTTAAAATTCTAACGCTCTGTTTTTAATACAATATATTTATAAATATAGATTGTTTCATATATAATCACGACTCCAATTTGCAGTGCACCAAGTCGTGTTTGTTAATGATTGCATTTTGAACACGCTTTACAGGCGAGCTTTCAGCATAAATAGCTTTCATCAAATCAGAAGTAAATTCACCATGGCTAACATCAAAGCTATTTTCCTTTTCTGCATTCAATCAAAAAAGTATTGAATTGACTATTTTCATATATGTAAATATTATTTATTTCCTTTCTCAATGTTTAGTAGCCGAACCTACTGCCGAAGATTCTGTTGTGGTTAAACGGAGTTTTGGTAGCGCCATGAGAAAAGTTGAGAAGTTTGGTAAGGACGCCTTACCCTATGCAAGGGCTTTAATTCCCGTCGTTGAACGGATTGTAGGATAATGTGTTTCTACGTATATGCTGTATTTAAAGTGAAATGACGTTCGTCCGTTGTAAAGTTGGAAAAAATAACAAAATAAAAATAAAAAGAGTTCGCAAAATATTTGTTGCTTTTTATATGTAGGTATGAAATCCAAAGCAATACATTCACAATTATATTCTAGATAAATTGCTAAAATGCAATTCAAATGGACCCTGTTCAGTTAACTGGTGACTTGAAATACAAATGCCTAAGCAACCCAGAGCGAATCCAAGAAAAATATGTTAAATTATTGTATAATTCTTCCTCTACACCTTCTATATTTTTGGAGAGTTGAGAACCTATATAGAGTATGTCGTAACATATTAAGTTCTTCAAAGCATAGTGTAGTGAAGGATACAGGAGGACATTGCATTCTATATGTACAAACCCTGTGCAACTAAATCAAGATAAATACTCCAACTCAGAATGAAACACCAAGATTCCTTTATTTTCACTTTCTGAGCACAAAATTATAAATGTGACTAAATATAGGGTTATCAATTTTGGGGTATCGAAAATAAATGTAAATAAAATGCATATAAATATTTTTTCATGACATTTGTTTTTTATTATTAAATTGAATCCTGGGCACTATACTGTTATCACTATGTTATCACTACATCTTTCAAATGACCGCCTCGCGAATTTTAGGGAATTTCGACCACGTTTTGGCACATATTGGGCGGTATTTCAGCCCTAATTTGATGAATGTTGGTTTAAAGTACTCAATTAATTAATGGTTTAACCGCATAAACACGGTCTTTCCGTAGAACCACAAAAAAGTTGAATGGTGTCAAATCGCACAATGGCGGTGTTCAAGAGATTACGCGACCGGAAAATTTCTCACGCAATAAAGACATATTCTGTGGTATTGTGTGGCATGTGACACCATCTTGTTGAAGCCACATATTGTCCAAGACGTATTTTTCAGTTGCAGATTAAAAAAAGTTTGATTTGAAATTACAGTCTCGCAGTTGCCGTATTCACACCTTTTTTTCGGTGTAATGACCATTCTTCAATTATTTACGTATCCCCGTGTGAGACATGTGCCTTGTCTCTGAAGAAACTTTTGTCCGTAAAATCGCTTCTTCCTGCTCCCAATCGACGTATGCAGAGCGTCAGCTGTCGTGTGCCCTGAAATTTATTTGGATTTTCTCGAATGTAGGTGTAAGTCCAATTGCAAAACTCGCCATAATGTGCCGTAAAAAACGTCATGCTTTTCCTTTAATATTCCAGGCTTTGAGAAAAATGAGTTATAAGGGATGATAGAAGGCTTCGCCCACTTTCAGACACCGAAAGCCAAACTTACCGGAGACCTTTAGTCTTCGAGATATTCAAAGTTGAAATTGCGAAAAAATTGGATTTTACCCTATTATTTTGTACATAAAGCAATTACTAAGAATTTTGGTGAAATTTGGCGAAATTCCTTTGTAAATTGTCATTCCTTTTAAGGAGTATAAAAAATATTTTCTTTAATATTATTGTGTACATACAACCCTGTACAGAAGTGTATTTTTATTTTTACGCCGTATGGCAACACCCACTTATTGCCATTATCTGTCGTTTCTGTTGTAAATTGTTTATAAATAATATACAAAATTAAAATATTGATTAGCAGTAAAACCATATAAAATAAAAACACAATTATCTTTGTAATCGCATGTGAACAGATTAAAGTTACTACTTTCCATCATGTATGTTAAATAAGTGCACGTGCTAAGTAAAAATTTGTGATGAAAGTGTAAACAATTTACCAACAAATTATTTATAAATTAGCAACATTTATGTGCAAAATATAATAAATAAACATAAATTAGATCAACAGTAACAACTCCTGCAAATTCCATTAGGATTGGTCAATTAGTTTGGCTGAACAAGCATTGGTATATTAAAGGAAAGCACAGCCTAAAAACTCTCAGTCACGATAAAGAATCATCTTGCCTGATCTTGTCTGAAACATCGTACCGTATCTTGCAGCACATGGAGGTCCTACCCCATTCTGATGGTGCTTTTGGTGTGGTTGAATCTTTACTATGGTGGACCTACCAGAACAGAAGCCTCACTGATAATATCCCAACATAACAGGCTAGATTAACAGAACTACTCTGGCTAAGACATAAACGAATTTCCAGTTTATTTGAAAGATTTTGGCGATTCTGGTATCTTTTTGAGTTTTGATTTCAAATGACTGAAATAATTTGGATTAAAATTAAGGTAAAAAAGAAATTTTTTTTTGAAATTTCCTTAAAATGCAATAATAAATTCATAATTATTACAAAGATATTTTATAGCAAAACAGGGCGGAGCCCACTATGCGCTTTTGTGGAATTTTATATAACTAATGCATAAATGATCATTAGACACGATAGCGATAGTGTACATGTTTGTATTATATATGTATCCTTTGCTGGTTCGCCAGAGAAGAATGAGAATGAGATATTCCCAAGTATTAGCAATATTAAATTTTTAAATTAGAAATTATCCAACTTATGATTTCAAATTAAAATGACAGTTTTCGAACATTGTTCCCAGTTTAAATCAGAGCTGATGCAATTGTAGTTTTAAAAAGAGAAAATGTAGATAATTTATAATAGTTCATAAGCATTTCCTTTGAATTTTGTAACCTCAAAGCTTTTGTTGCGTAGCTGGCCCAACAGCACAGACAAGCTCAGCATCCTTAGTTTGAAGTAACCAAGCGAATTCCGTGCTTTCTTTTAACATCTCGTGTGGTAATCTAATACAATCTTCGTCCTTTTTTATCTTCTCTACATAATCGCCATTGATTTCAAGGCATTTCTTAAGCCTATAGATCCACTTCTGAAAACAGTCTTCAAAATCTTCGTTTTTAAGCTTATCAAGTTCAGAATTAACCGCATTAATTAGCTTCTCGTTGCTTTTAAATACCTTTCCTTTTAAATTTTGCTATGGTGCTGGATGAATTTTTTCGATCCCAAAGATCGCAATAAAATTACTCGTTATTTCTGCAGTGTGGGATTCCCCGTTGTCATGACTTAAAAAGTAGCGCCGCAAATCATCTTTATTCCTGTTTCCAAGAAATATTTGAAAACTTTTGGTTAGAACTCTTCGGTGTAGCATTTTGCAGTTACCATCTGACTCCTTTCCAGTGGAAGAGCAGCTACGATGTTAGATCGGGTGAAGTAACTGACATCATTACTTTTGCTGTGATTTTTCTTGCTCAGATTTTACACGTGGGTTTGCTCCTGTTGGGCTTCATACCATGGATTTCTTCATATATTCCAGATGATTGCGAATATTAAGCAATGTAGCCATGACATTCAAGCCCAATTCATTAGCAATCATTTCTTGTTTCAATCGTGGGTCTTCGTTAATTTTGGACTTCACCAAAGCTACAGTGACTTCATCAGTAGAAGATTTTGGTCGACCTTCTCAGGGCTCGTCCTCTACGGAACCACTTAGAAATAGTCTTTGAAGACGGTGCTGTCGTTACATATGCGATTTGGCATTGACTGAATATTTATATAGGCTATAAATAACGCCCAAACCCGATGAGTATTTCTGTTTGCGTTGGTGGTGGAATTTCGTCTGACCTGTCCTATCTATTCTAGCTATCTTGCGTTTGAAAGAAAGAGTAAGAAAATAATTGCAAAGGATTTGGTATTTTTAGATTTAACAAAAACAAATTGAAAGTCACCAAATGACCGAACTTTTGTCAATCCCCTCGTATGTACGTATGTATATATGTGACATAAATATATTAGTGTGTATTTGTTTTTCGACCTCCGTGTATATGGTATACATTATTTTATATGGATTTTTATCAGAGATGCTCAAATATCGAAATACTGACATTTCGTTTGGTTAAAATGAAAAATAAACCTAACTTGAACGATTTTGTGTCGTTTCGGCGCCATTATTAACGACAGCATTTCATTTAGGGTAAAAACGAAATAAAATTAATTTCAATTTTGTTTCCACGATAACATTTCCAAATGTTTCAACTGTATCGATTGAAATTTGTTGATTAATCTTGCAACTTTGCTTTTATATTTTGTATAAAATTATGTTTTAAAAAGGAAAGAACTCTCGCTAAAAATATATAATTGGCGCTTTAAAACAGTGGAAGCGATTCTCGGCCTATCTCCTCCTCCAACTTGTGTTTATGTATTTCACATCAAATATACACTCGGAGGACTATCACAAAACACGAGTATTTTAATATTATACGTATATTTAGCAAATCCATTATGGAGCTTCTACATAGGAGTTTATTTAATGCATTAGAAATACAAAGCAAATTTTACTGCTTTGAATGATTTAAAAATATTTATTTTTATAGTATATTTGTGAAATTAAAGGTGTGTAAAGAAATGCACGACCCTATGTCGAGAAGTATCGGGTCGTGATATGAAGATAATTGTATTTTTAAAACTGTTAATATATGTTACATACTCGTACGATCAGTATAAATAAGGCTACCAAAAGTTGTAGAAAGTCAGAAGTAAATTCACCATGGCCAACATTAAAGCTGTTTTCCTTATCTGCATTGTTGCATTCATTGCATTCACCGTAAGTACAGCTAAAATCAAAAAAGTATTGAATTGGCTGTTTTTATATACACGTATGTAAATATTATTTATTTCCTTTCTCAGTGTGTAGTAGCCGAACCTACTGCCGAAGATTCCGTTGTGGTTAAACGGAGTTTGGGTAGCGCCATTAGAAAAGCTGTCCCGATTGCGAAGAAGGTTGGTAAGGTCGCCTTACCCATTGCAAAGGCTGTCCTACCCGTCGTGGCTTCAATGGTAGGATAATGAAAGTGAAATGAAGTAAAAAGATCTGTTCGTTGTAATGTTAAAAAAAGAAAATTAAAAAAAAAAATAGTTTGCAAAATATTTGTTTCTTTCCACGTGTACGAGTACTCGTATATATGGTACTACGGCTATCAAGTACGCAGATATGTAAGCAGAGACATTTCCTCTATACAGCAGAACATGAATTCTCATCAGTACATTTAGCACGGCATAATATGGATGTGACAACTGTGAAAATGGTTGTTTGTACTCTTCAGTTTACTGGGATTTATGCAGGTACATAACGTATAAAGATATCGACTTTAACGGGAAACTCCTCAACAGTAAATTCCAATTGTTTTACGGTAAACCGTCTGTTAGGCAGATATGATGCAAATGTGCTGTTTAGTAGAATTGTATAGGCAAAGTTTTGTAAACCTGGTATAATAGATCTTTATGCAAAACTTTGTCGAATGCTCGTGCTACGACAATAAATATTGCAAGTCAATACTCTTCGAACGCGAACGTCTTCCTAATTTCCTGAGGAATTTGGTACACTTATACTACAGTGCCATGGTATATCTTTGTTCCGATTGAGAACATTAGATGTAGATGTTTATGATATCATAATTCTTTCCAATATTTTAGATAGACAGGTAGGTAGCAGGCTTATTGGTCTGTAGGAAGCTGTATGTAGTCTTTATCTTTACGAACAATATGTATGTATAATATACATAGGTGTTGACACTAGCTTTGTTGATTCGTTAGTCGTCGCTCGGTAGTTTTGCCAGTGTATTTTGTTTTTGTACAGTCAATAGTTTATCGTTTAACCAAGTAACAAAGTACCCGCCTGTCAAGCTTGATAGCTTTTTCATTACTTGGCATCGTTCCAATCTGCTGTTTCTTTTGCTTCGTTATCTAAAAAGTTTTTCCTCTTTAAAGAATGGGGAAAAAGCCCAAATGTGTAAGAACATGCGAAGACGCATTTAACAGACTATCACTTGAAAACTAAATGAATATCACTGGGCTCTCGGTTCATACGGTTGTAGAAAACAATGAAAAGGCGAATGAAGTGTCTTACGTTGTTGTCACCAACGACTGCCTCAGACCTTTCAGCATTTTCAAATTTTGTCTAAAACAGTGTACCGTGGAGGAATATTTAAAGTCCTGGAACACTTCTATTGCGGGCCTTGTGGATTTTAGCCAGACCAAATTGTTAATATCTTTAAGAAAGCGAGAAATTAGTATACTTGAACCCACCACTTTATGCCTTGTAGTACATACTGCTGACCACTCGACTATTAAGGCCGATTGATTTTTATTCCATTAGAATAAATTAGTTTAAAATTCTAACTCTCTGTTTTTAATATACTTATAAATATAGATTGTCTCATTTAGAATGTGCACTTTAAAATTTTAATATATAAAAAACCAGTATCCGTGTGTATGCTCCGAAATAACTCAAAATCGAGTCAATTGATATTCATGAAAGTTGACATATACCATATATGTTATTTGGTCCAGCTTAGATGATAGTATAGTTGTTATTTAAATTAATGGTCTCAATAATTAATAATTAATAAAAACCTGATCATCAACATTGGTTTTTGTTATTAGTCGTATAACTGTACTGAACTGTAAAACATTGTCATTTGCACCTCAAAGATGATGACACACCCTAATGTGATACAGTTTCTTAAACTACACATTATACATGTCTTATTTTGCCTATACCACTTAACCTCGCTTCTTTCAAATCATTATTCATTTTGTCTTCGTTACACACATTACTTAGAATATTTTTTTCTTACTTCTAATGTACAGTTATATAAAATTAGCCGAATGTTTAATCTAGAAAATCTGAGAAAAGCGAAATTCATTCACATTGTTAAGGCCAGAAGCCTAAATGTTATAATTTCCTACTGGGCATAGGCGAGTAGCCAAACGGCTTAGGTAAATATGTATGTAAATATATAGCAACCGTTTTTTATCTTTATATCCGCAACTTATTTGTTCGACCACTAATAATACAATTCGCTTAATTCAATTCCGATTTGCTAGTTCAAGAAGATACCCCGAGCTGACACATCGATTGCCCAAATCTACAAAGTGTAAGTAAAGAATATTGTTATTCATGCTAATGTTACAAAAATTTGTTCGTTTAAACAAATTCATAATTAAACACTAAATTAATTCAATTCGATTTTTATTTATTCTTTTCGGAATCAACGACTGATTTTGAGGCCGATTTACGTCAGTCGTTGACATGGTCCTTCAAGCCGGATATTTGGAATGGTCTCCACTACATTAGCCGTATATACCCAAAGGACGAAAACATCAGCGTTAGAACATTTTATATTACATTTGCGCCACCGAGGACAACATCTCGGAACCAAATTTGGAAAACCACATTCGAGCCAACAACAAATGCAAAGAAAAGATTCTCCAGGTACGTGGTTTAAGATTCAATTTGCACGTACATACACATATATATTATTTATATTACATTTTGAGTGCGGTGTATACGTGTATATGTATATACAATATATACTTTTTAAAAAAAAAGTCGGGAGTTCTTTTCTGTTCATTGATTTAAATATTTAAACATATAGTTCACATAGTGAAAAGTCAACTACATCGTAATAAATCGCCATTTCTGTGGTATATGCTTTCGGTAATATTGTGGGAATGTTGTTAGTGTACAATATTTTTCCACTCACTTTTTGTTTAAAAATTTTCTTCTCAGCAATTGTCCAACATTCCGAAATATTTTCACATATTTGAATTTATTATGATAATTTTCACAAAATTACGTATCTTCTTCTGATTTATAATCAAAAATTGGACATTGCAATTTTTCATCAGTTTTAAACTTTAACACAGGCGCACTAACAGCAACAACACATCGTTTTTGCACACGTAAGAATTACCGCACTTATGCATACACATAAACAAACCTACTTACAAAATTAAGTAAATTGTGATTATTGTGAATTTTTTCCACTTTCTTTTTGGTTTTAAATACACATGAGTACATATTACTTTTAAACAAAATTTATTTTCGATTCGCGAGCACATTATTAAAAAATTAAAGCGCGAATATAACCAAAATATAAGCACAAAACAAAACAATTCGCAAAGAAATATAGTATTGGGTGGCCAGAAAAAAATTAATAAAATTGGTTAATATCCACCTGAAGAAGTTATTTTTTCCGAAAGTTTTCAAAGTTTTCAACTAGTAGAATCGCTTATAGAATTCGAGCTTATAGAATTAGAGTCCGATTTCAAAGATAGTACTTCTATAGAACATAAAAAATTTAGCCTTGAAATCCAAAAAGATGAATTGAAAGATCTCTGGGGCAGAGTTAAGTCTGCTTATAGTGAATTTATGGGCTCAGATTCTACTGGCGGTGCAAAGGAAATTAGCTCAGCTAAGAAAAAATACAAAATATGTTACCAAGCATACCTATTTAAGTTGCATGTCAGCAATCGGGGAGTTCTCAAGCCAATTGTCGGAAGTCGAGAAGAAGAAAGTAGAAGAGTCCGTCGTCATGGATCATGACATTCGTCTTCCACCGTGTTATATAGACACTTTCAAAAGAGATTTTTTATCTTGGCCACCATTTCGGGATTTATTTACGGCCATATACATACTTTGTTCGTAAGTCCCCACTTACGCCTGAGAGTTTTGCAACCGCTAGGCAAAACCTATGCGATCGCTATGAAAAGAAAAGATTATTGGTCAATAGCCATTTGAAAATTCTCTTCAATCTTTACCCTGTAGAAATTGAATCTGGCAGTGCAATTAAACATCTTCAATGAGAAATAAATAATTGGATTTCGGCACTTCAGATTCAAAAAAATTGACTTAAACAATTGGAATGCGATGCTAACTTATCTGTGCTCAACTAAATTGCCTGAGAATTCACTGTCTTTATGGGAGCAATCAATTACGGAGAAGTCCGAGATATGGATAAATTCTTGACAGGTCGGTTTCAAACTTTGGAAACATTATATGACCTCAGAGGTGATGCAATTGTAGTTATTAAAAAGAGACAATGTAGATAATTTATAATAATTCATAAGTGTTTCTTTTGAATTTTTTAACGTCAAAACTTTTGTGGCGTAGCTGGCCCAACAGCATAGACAAGCTGAGCATCCTTAGTTTGAAGTAACCAAGCGAATTCCGTGCTTTCTTTTAACATCTCGTCTGGTATTCGAATACAATTTTTGTCCTTCTTTATCTTCTCTACATAATCGCCATTGATTTCAAGGCATTTCTTAATTTCTTCCTTTTTAAGCTTATCAAGTTCAGGATTAAACGCATTAATTAGCTTCTCGTTGCTTTTAAATACCTTTACTTCTAAATTTTTTATATGGTGCTGGATGAATTTCTTCGATCCCAGAGCTCGCAATAAAATTACTCGTTATTTCTGCAGTGTGGGATTGCCCGTTGTCATGACTTAAAAAGTAGCGCCGCAAATCGTCCTTATTCCTGCTTCCAAGAAATATTTGAAAACTTTTGGTAAGAACTCTTCGGTGTAGCATTTTGCAGTTACCATCTGACTCCTTTCCAGTGGAAGAGCAGCTACGATGTTAGATCGGGTGAAGTAACTGACATCATTACTTTTGCTGTGATTTTTCTTGCTCAGATTTTACACGTGGGTTTGCTCCTGTTGGGCTTCATACCATGGATTTCTTCATGTGTCCCAGATGATTACTTAATATTCGCAATGTAGCCATGGCATTCAAGCCCAATTCATTAGCAATTATTTCTTGTTTCAATCGTGGGTCTTCGTTAATTTTGGACTTCACCAAAGCTACAGTGACCACTTAGAAATAGTCTTTGAAGACGGTGCTATCGTTCCATATGCAATTTGGCATTGAATGAATATTTATATAGGCTATAAATAACGCCCAAACCCGATAGAAATTTCTGTTTGTGTTGGTGGTGGAGTTTCGTCTGACCTATCCTATCTATCCTAGCTATCTTGCGTTTGAAAGAAAGAGTAAGAAAATAATTGCAAAGGATTTGGTATCTTTAGATTTAACAAAAACAAATTGAAAGTCACCAAATGACCGAACTTTTGTCAATCCCCTCGTATGTACGTATGTATATATGTAACATAAATATATTAGTGTGTATTTGTTTTTCGACCTCCGTGTATATACATTATTTTTTATGGATTTTTATCAAAGATGCTCAAATATCGAAATACTGACATTTCGTTTGGATAAAATGAAAAATAAACTTAACTTGACTGATTTTGTTTCGTTTCGGCGAAGTTTTATCGAAACGAATTGACATTGTAAATGTTGAAAGCGCACAAACCCATCGTAACTCTAATTTTAAAATGACTGCTTGCAATAATATTAACAGCACACTAACATTTTAACGTTTAAGATTCTCTGTTAATGATATAACATTTTCTGTTTACGATTTAACATTAACGACAGTATTTCATTTCGGGCAAAAACGAAATAAAATTCATTTCGATATTGTTTCCACGATAACATTTCCAAATGTTTCAACTGTATCGATTGAAATTTGTTGATTAATCTTGCAACTTTGCTTTTATATTTTGTATAAATTATAAAATTATGTTTTAAATACAAAAGAATTTTTGCTAAAAATATATATAATTGGCGCTTTATAACAGTGGAAGCGATTCTCGGCCTATCTCCTCCTCCAACTTGTGTTTATGTATTTCACATCAAATATACACTCGGAGGACTATCACAAAACACGAGTATTTTAATATTATACGTATATTTAGCAAATCCATTATGGAGCTTCTACATAGGAGTTTATTTAATGCATTAGAAATACAAGGCAAATTTTACTGCTTTCAATGATTTAAAAATATTTATTTTTATAGTATATTTGTGAAATTAAAGGTGTGTAAAGAAATGCACGACCCTATGTCGAGAAGTACCGGGTCGTGATATGAAGATAATTGTATTTTTAAAACTGTTCATATATGTTACATACTCGTACGATCAGTATAAATAAGGCTACCAAAAGTTGTAGAAAGTCAGAAGTAAATTCACCATGGCCAACATTAAAGCTGTTTTCCTTATCTGCATTGTTGCATTCATTGCATTCACCGTAAGTACAGCTAAAATCAAAAAAGTATTGAATTGGCTGTTTTTATATACACGTATGTAAATATTATTTATTTCCTTTCTCAGTGTGTAGTAGCCGAACCTACTGCCGAAGATTCCGTTGTGGTTAAACGGAGTTTGGGTAGCGCCATTAGAAAAGCTGTCCCGATTGCGAAGAAGGTTGGTAAGGTCGCCTTACCCATTGCAAAGGCTGTCCTACCCGTCGTGGCTTCAATGGTAGGATAATGAAAGTGAAATGAAGTAAAAAGATCTGTTCGTTGTAATGTTAAAAAAAGAAAAATAAAAAAAAATAGTTTGCAAAATATTTGTTTCTTTCCACGTTTACGAGTACTCGTATATATGGTACTACGGCTATCAAGTACGCAGATATGTAAGCAGAGACATTTCCTCTATACAGCAGAACATGAATTCTCATCAGTACATTTAGCACGGCATAATATGGATGTGACAACTGTGAAAATGGCTGTTTATACTCTTCAGTTTACTGGGATTTATTCAGGGTACATAACGTATAAAGATATAAACTTTAACTGGAAACTCCTCAACAGTAAATTCCAATTGTTTTACGGTAAACCGTCTGTTACGCAGATATGATGCAAATGTGTTGTTTAGTAGAATTGCACCTATAGGCAAAGTTTTATAAACCTTGTGTAATAGATCTTTATGTAAAACTTTGTCGAACGCTCGTGCTACGACAATAAATATTGCAAATCAATACTCTTTGAGCCCGAACGTCTTCCTAATTTCATGAGGAATTTGGTTCACTTATACTACAGTGCCATGTTTTTCCCGAAAACTTTGATGTTCTGGTATATCTTTGTTCCGATTGAGAAAGTTAGATGTAGATGTTCATGATATCAGAATTCTTTCGAATAGTTTCGAATAGTAGGTAGTAAGCTTATTATTATTATTATTATTATTGCTGACGCTCGGCAAACAACAAGCGATTTTACGGACAAAAGTTTCTTCAGAGACAAGGCACATGTCTCACACGGGGATACGTAAATAATTGAAGAATGGTCATTACACTGAAAAAAAGGTGTGAATACGGCAACTGCGAGACTGTAATTGTCAAATCAAACTTTTTTTAACCTGCAACTGAAAAACACGTCTTGGACAAAATGTGGTTTCAACAAGATGGTGCCATTGCGTGAGAAATTTTCCGGTCGCGTAATCTCTTGCCTTGGCGATGTCAATTGACCACCGCCATTGTGCGATTTTACACCATTCAACTTTTTTGTGGTTCTACGGAAAGACCGTGTTTATGCGGTTAAACCATTAGCTCTTGACTACTTCAAAACCACCATTCGTGAAATTAGGGTTGAAATACCGCCCAATATGTGCCAAAACGTGGTCGAAAGTAACCTTAAACGGATCGAAGTTCGCTAAAATTCGCGAGGCGGTCATTTGAAAGATGGAGGGATTACATAGTGATAACAGTATAGTGCCGAGGTTTCAATTTGCATTGCATTTTATTTACGTTTATTTTCGATACCCCAAAATTGATAACCCTATATTTAGTCACATTTATAATTTTGTGCTCAGAAAGTGAAAATAAAGGAATCTTGGTGTTTCATTCTGAGTTGGAGTATATATCTTGATTTAGTTGCACAGGGTTTGTACATATAGAATGCAATGTCCTTCTATATCCTTCACTACACTATGCTTTGAAGAACTTAATATGTTACGACATACTCTATATAGGTTCTCAACTCTCCAAAAATATAGAAGGTGTAGAGGAAGAATTATACAATAATTTAATATATTTTTCTTGGATTCGCTCTGGGTTGCTTAGGCATTTGTATTTCAAGTCACCAGTTAACTGAACAGGGTCCATTTGAATTGCATTTTAGCAATTTATCTAGAATATAATATAGTATAATTTTTAATAAATTGCTTTGGATTTCATACCTACACATAAAAAGAAACAAATATTTTGCGAACTCTTTTTATTTTTATTTTGTTATTTTTTCCAACTTTACAACGGACGAACGTCATTTCACTTTAAATACAGCATATACGTAGAAACACATTATCCTACAATCCGTTCAACGACGGGAATTAAAGCCCTTGCATAGGGTAAGGCGTCCTTACCAAACTTCTCAACTTTTCTCATGGCGCTACCCAAACTCCGTTTAACCACAACAGAATCTTCGGCAGTAGGTTCGGCTACTAAACATTGAGAAAGGAAATAAATAATATTTACATATATGAAAATAGTCAATTCAATACTTTTTTGATTGAATGCAGAAAAGGAAAATAGCTTTGATGTTAGCCATGGTGAATTTACTTCTGATTTGATGAAAGCTATTTATGCTGAAAGCTCGCCTGTAAAGCGTGTTCAAAATGCAATCATTAACAAACACGACTTGGTGCACTGCAAATTGGAGTCGTGATTATATATGAAACAATCTATATTTATAAATATATTGTATTAAAAACAGAGCGTTAGAATTTTAAACTGATTTATTTTAATGAAATCAAATTCAATCGGCTTTAATAGCATTATGTTCTACAAGAAAGAGAGTGCTGGACTCAAGTATACTAATTTCTCGCTTTCTTAAAGATATTAACAATTTGGTCTGGCTAAAATCCACAAGGCCCCGCAATAGAAACGTTCCTCCACGGTACACTGGTTTAGACAAAATTTGAAAATGCTGAAAGGTCTGAGGCAGTCGTTGGTGACAACAACGTAAGCCACTTCATTCGCCTTTTCATTGTTTTCTACATCCGTATGAACCGAGAGCCCAGTGATATTCATTTAGTTTTCAAGTGATAGTCTGTTAAATGCGTCTTCGCATGTTCTTACACATTTGGGCTTTTTCCCCATTTTTGAAAGAGGAAAAACTTTTTAGATAACGAAGCAAAAGAACCAAGTGATTGGAACGATACCAAGTAATGAAAAAGCTATCAAGCTTGACAGGCGGGTACTTTGTTACTTGGTTAAACGATAAACTATTGACTGTACAAAAACAAAATACACGGGCAAAACTACCGAGCGACGACTAACGAATCAACAAAGCTAGTGTCAACACCTATGTATATTATACATACATATTGTTCGTAAAGATAAAGACTACATACAGCTTCCTACAGACCAATAAGCCTACTACCTACCTGTCTATCTAAAATATTGGAAAGAATTCTGATATCATAAACATCTACATCTAATTTTCTCAATCGGAACAAAGATATACCAGAACATCAAGGTTTTCGGGAAAAACATGGCACTGTAGTATAAGTGAACCAAATTCCTCAAGAAATTAGGAAGACGTTCGCGTTCGAAGAATATTGATTTGCAATATTTCTTGTCGTAGCACGAGCGTTCGACAAAGTTTTACATAAAGATCTATTACACCAGGTTTATAAAACTTTGCCCATACAATTCTACTATACAACACCTTTGCATTATATCTGCCTAACAGGCGGTTTACCGTAAAACAATTGGAATTTACTGTTGAGGAGTTTCCAGTTAAAGTTTATATCCTTATACGTTATGTACCCTGCATAAATCCCAGTAAACTGAAGAGTACAAACAACCATTTTCACAGTTGTCACATTCATGTTCTGCAGTATAGAGGAAATGTCTCTCCATACTTGATAGCCGTTGTACCATATAGGTATACAAGTACTCGTACACGTGGAAAGAAACAAATATTTTGTAAGCTATTTTTTTTTTATTTTTCTTTTTTTTTTAAATTACAACGAACGGATATTTTTACTTCATTTCACTTTCATTATCCTACTATTGAAGCCACGACGGGTAAGGCAGCCTTTGCAATGGGTAAGGCGACCTTACCAATCTTCTTTGCAATCGGGACAGCTTTTCTAATGGCGCTACCCAAACTCCGTTTAACCACAACGGAATCTTCGGCAGTAGGTTCGGCTACTACACACTGAGAAAGGAAATAAATAATATTTACATATATAAAAGCAGCCAATTCAATACTTTTTTGATTTTAGCTATACTTACGGTGAATGCAATGAATGCAACAATGCAGATAAGGAAAACAGCTTTAATGTTGGCCATGGTGAATTTACTTCTGACTTTCTACAACTTTTGGTAGCCTTATTTATACTAATCGTACGAGTATGTAACAAACATATATTAACAGTTTTAAAAATACAATTATCTTCATATCACGACCCGGTACTTCTCGACATAGGGTCGTGCATTTCTTTACACACCTTTAATTTCACAGATATACTATAAAAATAAAGATTTTTAAATCATTCAAAGCAGTAAAATTTGCTTTGTATTTCAAATGCATTAAATAAACTCCTATGTAGAAGCTCCATAACGGATATGCTAAATATACGTATAATATTAAAATACTCGAGTTTTGTGATAGTCCTCCGAGTGTATATTTGATGTGAAATACATAAACACAAGTTGGAGGAGGAGATAGGCCGAGAATCGCTTCCACTGTTATAAAGCGCCAATTTTATATATTTTTAGCGAAAATTCTTTTGTATTTAAAACATAATTTTATAATTTATACAAAATATAAAAGCAAAGTTGCAAGGTTAATCAACATATTTCAATCGATACAGTTGAAACATTTGGAAATGTTATCGTGGAAACAATATGAATGAATTTTATTTCGTTTTTACCTGAAATGAAATACTGTCGTTAATGTTAAATCGTGAACAGAGAATATTAAATCATAAACAGAGAATAATACACGTTAACAGTGTAGTGTACAAAGAGTTTCTGTGCTTTCAACATTGATAATGTCAATTCATTTCATTAAAATGGCGCCGAAACGACACAAAGCTTTGGTGAAGTCCAAAATTAACGAAGACCCACGATTGAAACAAGAAATGATTGCTAATGAATTGGGCTTTAAGGGGTTAGGGGTAGTCAGGATTTTCAAAAAAAAATTTTTTTTTTTTTGCATTTTCGTTAAGTATAATATCTTAAAAATAATCTCTGAAAATTTAAAGTTAATCCGATAATTCGTTTTTAAGTTATTCGACAAATAACAAAGAGAGCTCGGGCCTTTCAAAGCGCTGTGTGAAACTTTAAACGCGTTTTTCTCAAAACTATGTTTTTTGAACTGGTGACAACTGTAACTCGAAAACCGCTCAGTTGATTTTAATGAAATTTATACAGCTTGTAGGATACATAATAAACTCGGGCCTGATCGAAGGATTTTTATTTTGTGAAAAATTTCGATTTTTTAAGACCAATTAACTGTTGATTTTTTCCCAAAAATCTAGAAAAAAAATTCCTGAGGCCGCCATTTTGTTAATTTTTGAAAAAAAATAAAATCCTTCGATCAGGCCCAGGATTATTTATTTATAAAACTATTTTTTTTTATCCGATTGATTTCAGATGAATCTCCAAGGACTTATGATTGTCACCGCAAGGACCTTTTTTTGGAACTGGGTTAACACAGACAGCTGTAACTTCGGAAATAAATTTTTTTTTTCGAAATTTTCGTGACTTCAAGTCAAAACATTGTTTAATAATACCATATCACTACTTTTGTAAAATAAAATTATTTAATAGCAAAAAAAAATACTGAAAATTCTCATTTTTTCGTGCCTCTGACTACCCCTAACCCCTTAATGCCATGGCTACATTGCGAATAAAATTTAAAAGTAAAGGTATTTATAAGCAACGAGGAGCTAATTAATGCGTTTAATCCTGAGCTTAAAAAGGAAGATTTTGAATACTGTTTTCAAAAGTGGATCTATAGGCTTTAGAAATGCCTTGAAATCAATGGCGATTATGTAGAGAAGATAAAGAAGGACAAAAATTGTATTCGTATACCAGACGAGATGTTAAAAGAAAGCACGGAAATCGCTTGGTTACTTCAAACTAAGGATGCTCAGCTTGTCTGTGCTGTTGGGCCAGCTACGCCACAAAAGCTTTGACGTTAAAAAATTCAAAAGAAACACTTATGAATTATTATAAATTATCTACATTGTCTCTTTTTAATAACTACAATTGCATCACCTCTGAGGTCATATAATGTTTCCAAAGTTTGAAACCGACCTGTCAAGAATTTATCCATATCTCGGACTTCTCCGTAATTGATTGCTCCCATAAAGACAGTGAATTCTCAGGCAATTTAGTTGAGCACAGATAAGTTAGCATCGCATCCCAATTGTTAAAGTCAATTTTATGAATCTGGAGTGCCGAAATATTATAAATATTATAAATTTTTTCCACCGGGCTAATACTAAACAAAGTATGCATATGGCCGTAAATAAATCCCGAAATGCTGGCCAAGATAAAAAATCCCTTTTGAAAGTGTCTATATAACACGGTGGAAGATGAATGTCATGATCCATGGCGACGGACTCTTCTACTTTCTTTTTCTCGATTTCCGAAAATTTGCCTTGAGAACTCCCCGATTGCTGACATGCAACTTAAATATGCTTGGTAACATATTTTGTATTTTTTCTTAGCTGAGCTAATTTCCTTTGCACCGCCAGTAGAATCTGAGCCCATAAATTCGCTATAAGCAGACTTAACTCTGTCCCAGAGATGTTTCAACTCATCTTTTTGGATCTCAAGGCTAAATTTATTATGTTCTATAGAAGTACTATCTTTGAAATCGGACTCGAATTCTATAAGCGATTCTACTAGTTGATGATACGACGCCATTATTAATTAAAAATTTATTTTATATTTCTAGAAATCTATGAAAATCTAAACGAAATGTAACGCACGTAGTGCCGAACGAAAATATTTCAGATTAAACGAAATGTCGATCTTGAAAAGTTGACCAACTTTCGGAAAAATTAACTTCTAATAACTTCTTCCGGTGGCTATTAACCAATTTTATTAACTTTTTTCTGGCCACCCAATACTATATTTCTTTGCGAATTCGCCGCGCTTTTATATTTGTTTTGTTTTGTGCTTATATTTTGGTTATATTCGCGCAGAGAATGTTTATCAACGAGAAGGTTCAATTGCGGACCAGCGTGGAAACTTTCAAATGAGCTATGAGCATTTTTTTCACCACTGTCACAGGAATTGACAAAGTTTTCTATTAGCGTATAACATTGGTGAGCATAGTTGTAATAAATATGCTCTGAAATGTAATTCTCCGTCTCGAAATCACATTGTTGTAAGTTAACCTTAGATACAAAACTTTTTATACGTTTGATATCAAAATATGCGAAAATATTATTTTTAATCTGTGTGTGCATTAATACATTTTCAGAATAAGAAGGAAATAATCATATTTTATCAATATATTTGAACTTTTTTTGGACCATCTTATAGAAAATAATATTAATTATTTAATTAACTTTTAAAGCAAAAATATGGTTAGAGTAAAATTCGGAAAAAAAAATTTCTCTTTGATAAGTAGTGATAAGACTAACATTTGTATGAGCTACAGGCACATGTACCTTAGAAAGTACTTAATTGTGTCAAGAAATACATATATACATAAATATGTACATACATACATATTTGTAGGTATATACATATGTACAATACATACACGCATATGCAAAGAAATGCAAACTGATTATTTTTACGTAAAAATACTTCACTTACATTATCCCTCTAAACACTTCTCACATCCAAAAGCTAGAAATTCTAATAAAATACAACAAAAACATTTTCATTCAAAAATTTATCGCACATATGCCCCTGCAATAACCGTGCATATAAGCTGTAGAAAAAATTCTAAAAATCAAAAAAACAAAAATGGTCATAATACATGAAGCAACAACAAAATACAATACATTTGCCTGCCGCTTACCCTTCAACCTACAAAAATCACATGACATCTTCAAGCATTGATTCAAATTCTAACTGACAAAAATTCAAATATTCAAATTTGTCTACTAAAATGAAAAAATCGGCATTCTGTTGCTAAATTTGCTGTTCGCCTATTAGCTGATATTGGCCAGTAAGAATTTCCTTGCCTTCCCGCAAACGCCTTGTCCTCAAGCTGAGTTGTGGCGAGGTTGATAAAATTTTTAATTCTAAAATTTTAGAATATTTTATATTTTGTTCGGGAAAGAAAATTGGCAAGCGAAAAATGGCAACATTGCACATTGCACAATTCCAGTTCAAGCCAGAAAATTTATTCTATTTCGTATTTTGGTGTAAGAATTCAGGTACAGTGAGTTCTGTGTACCACCAAAATACTTCTATCACAAACTAACTATCCCATAAACAATGAGTAAAAATGAGTTTTATAAAGCTTATTCCAAAATAGCGAAATGGTTGGCATTGCGAACTGCCAGGGTTCAACTAACACTCTTATAAAAATGCATGAGCCGACTTAGAATAAACTGTAGGTACTTCCATTTGTTGGAAAATCAAGACGCATACCATAAATTGGAGATCAGTCAAAAATCGCTTCTTAGAAATCGTTAATTGTATTAAATTATTAGACATTTTGAAATTGTATTCTTGTATTTTTCATAGTTAAAATACATATTAAATTTATATTCGTTTGGTAATTGTAAAGAAAGGGGTTCATTCTATCGATAGTTATTTGCTGTTGTCGCTGAAGAATTCAGGTACAGTGAACTATGTATATCGCGAATATTCCTATAATATTATAATCCTACAATATACATACAACTGCATTACTTTGGCATACGTAATTTCTCAACGATTTTAAATTTCTATGTTAGACTATATCGAAGTATTAAACATAAATTTAATTAAAAAAATTCTTTTTAAAAATAATGAGGTACTCTTAGGCTGGGTCCATAAATCACATAGTTCGACCAGGAAGAGGGATTGGGTATGATATATTAGAAACATACTTATTTTAAAATATTAATCACTTAAAATATAATATTTCAAATAACTACATACATACATATGTGGAGGAAAATGAAAAGAAGTGTGAAAGAAAGTTGCGTTCCGTCCGGCAGAGATGGAGGGGTCTGAGAAAAGGCCGTGTTGGGCTACATGAAGGAAGGGAGGGGTCCAGTAAGGCCTAATATATGACCACGCACATTATAGACAATCCTTTATTAAACATTCGTTTGATAATTGTATAGAACCCAGTTCGCAATATCGTCATTGCGTTTTACAATTGTCGATTGAAAATACAAATTTGTTCAATTTTAAATTTGTGTATTTTGGCTTGTAGAATAGACGCGCGAAGGGAGATGTGCGACGCTCGTTTTTTCTAATTTCAAATTGCGGCCATTATAATAGTATTGTCATGGCAATGCGTAGTATTTTTTTTTTGATGGATGCGTACGCTTTTGTTTGTAAACAAACGTGTAAATTTGAATTCATGTGCGTATATATATATATATATGTATGTAAAGAAATGTTCATATATTTGCGTGCGTGAATGAATTTTGATTTGCTTACTTTTCTAATATTTACCTCTAAAACTATGTAGGTAAATAAATACAGAAAATGTTTATTAATTATTATTGTTTTAAGTTCTCTGATAAATATTTAATAGAATTTACTCAAATATGCAGATATTATTTATTACTTTTAATTTATCATAATTATCACTAATAGTTGAAAAATATAAGTAAAATATAAAAAGAGTACAAAAAATTATATATGAATTCTATATTTCGAAATTGTTTAAAGAAATTATTAAAATTATTGAAGCCAATTACAAAAATTTATAAGTTTAAATAAATTTTGATATGTTAACATTTATCTTGCATAGGTTTTCTCATATTATTCATCGATTTTCTCAATATACATACAATTTAGTTCATTCTGCTATTTTGAGAACGATTTCTGACTGCTCACTGTTAATTTGTGGTGAAATACGCTCATAGATTTCTGGGTGAAAAACACGCTAATGTGTTTCTGAATTTTGAAAGAGGAAAAACTTTTTAGATAACGAAGCAAAAGAAACAGCTGATTGGAACGATACCAAGTAATAAAAAAGCTATCAAGCTTGACAGGCGGGTACTTTGTTACTTGGTTAAACGATAAACTATTGACTGTACAAAAACAAAATACACGGGCAAAACTACCGAGCGACAACTAACGAATCAACAAAGCTACTGTGAACACCTATGTATATTATACATACATATTGTTCGTAAAGATAAAGACTACATACAGCTTCCTACAGACCAATAAGCCTACTACCTACCTGTCTATCTAAAATATTCGAAAGAATTCTGATATCATAAACATCTATGGTACATCTAATTTTCTCAATCGGAATAAAGATATACCAGAACATCAATGTTTTCGGGAAAAACATGGCACTGTAGTATAAGTGAAACAAATTCCTCATGAAATTAGGAAGACGTTCGCGTTCGAAGAATATTGATTTGCAATATTTATTGTCGTAGCACGAGCTTTCGACAAAGTTTTGCATAAAGATCTATTACACCAGGTTTATAAAACTTTGCCTATACATTTCTACTACACAACACATTTCCATCATATCTGCCTAACAGGCGGTTTACCGTAAAACAATCGGAATTTACTGCTGAGGAGTTTCCATCTTTATACGTTATGTACCCTGCATAAATCCCAGTAAACTGAAGAGTACAAATAGCCATTTTCACAGTTGTCACATCCATATTCTGCAGTGCTAAATGTATGTATGATGAGAATTCATGTTCTGCTGTATAGAGGAAATGTCTCTCCATACTTGATAGCTATTGTACCATATGGGTATACAAGTACTCGTACACGTGGAAAGAAACAAATATTTTGCAAGCTATTTTTTTTTATTTTTCTTTTTTTTTTAATATTACAACGAACGGATATTTTTACTTCATTTCACTTTCATTATCCTACTATTGAAGCCACGACGGGTAAGGCAGCCTTTGCAATGGGTAAGGCGACCTTGCCAATCTTCTTTGCAATCGGGACAGCTTTTCTAATGGCGCTACCCAAACTCCGTTTAACCACAACGGAATCTTCGGCAGTAGGTTCGGCTACTACACACTGAGAAAGGAAATAAATAATATTTACATACGTGTATATAAAAACAGCCAATTCAATACTTCTTTGATTTTAGCTGTACTTACGGTGAATGCAATGAATGCAACAATGCAGATAAGGAAAACAGCTTTAATGTTGGCCATGGTGAATTTACTTCTGACTTTCTACAACTTTTGGTAGCCTTATTTATACTGATCGTACGAATATGTAACATATATTAACAGTTTTAAAAATACAATTATCTTCATATCACGACCCGATACTTCTCGACATAGGGTCGTGCATTTCTTTACACACCTTTAATTTCACAAATATACTATAAAAATAAATATTTTTAAATCATTCAAAGCAGTAAAATTTGCTTTGTATTTCTAATGCATTAAATAAACTCCTATGTAGAAGCTCCATAATGGATTTGCTAAATATACGTATAATATTAAAATACTCGTGTTTTGTGATAGTCCTCCGAGTGTATATTTGATGTGAAATACATAAACACAAGTTGGAGGAGGAGATAGGCCGAGAATCGCTTCCACTGTTATAAAGCGCCAATTATATATATTTTTAGCGAAAATTCTTTTGTATTTAAAACATAATTTTATAATTTATACAAAATATAAAAGCAAAGTTGCAAGGTTAATCAACAAATTTCAATCGATACAGTTGAAAGATTTGGAAATGTTATCGTGGAAACAAAATCGAAATGAATTTTATTTCGTTCTTACCCGAAATGAAACTTTGTCGTTAATGTTAAATCGTAAACAGAGAATGTTATATCATTAACAGAGAATCTGCAATGTTAAAATTTTAGTGTGCTGTTAATATTATTGCAAGTAGTCATTTTAAAATGTCAATTCGTTTCGCTAAAACGGCGCCGAAACGAAACAAAATCATTCAAGTTAAGCTTTAAAATTCAAATTGAAATTCAAATTTATTAAGTAGATAAAATCAGTTACATTCTTAGCTTAATAGCCTATTTCCACCAAGCACTCAACTGCATTTAAGGCCTCTGTTAAGTGAATGAAATGTCAAACGTTTCCACCGAAAGTGAGTTAACTCAAACAGCTGATTTTTGTTTACATTTGCAGTTTGCAAAATTTGTCACAAGTATTAAAATCATGAATTCAAGAGACCGCATTTATTTTATTTTGGTATTTACACAATATTATGATTTGCAAATGCAGATTATTGCTGCACGGACAGACGCTGATGAAAGGAACATGCGTTTTTGCATGCTTACAACTGCCAGTGACTTCGATCCCCGATTGCGTTAACTCCACCGCCATTTCTTTGTATACATGAGAGATTTTTCGGCAACCTTTCAATTCCTGAGCTCTTCTTTTTCAGCAATCCAGGAAACTTTGCTCCTCCGTAAGGTTCCACTTGCGTCGTTTTGTTTCCTTTTTCAGTTTACCATAGTTTATTTTTTTAGGTAAATATTTATTTTGTTTTTCTAGAAAATCACAATTCGAGGAGTAGCTCGGCCGAAAAATCGCTTAACCGGTTACAAAGGGCACATTATAGACACATAAATACTTGTTTTGCACCAATTATGTATACATACATAATTATTTGTTTTGCGCAATCAGCTGATAGTTGCCAGAGTCGCGTATATTTTTATGTTGAGGGGATCGTTTTCTATTCCACAATTGCTTTTTGTTTGTTTTTTATTTTTATTTTATTTTATTTTTTAAAGAGGAGTAGCATTACTTCGCCGATTACTTAATATATGTTTTCATGTCAATATTAATGCAAAAAAGTAACTTTTTCAGAAAAAATTTCAGCATGCAAATAAAAGTCTGGCCCTCATTAAATCCGAAAATACACGACTCTGGCAAGAAACATTAGTAGTGACAGCATCGACTGTTAACATAACATTTTCTGTTAAATTACCGAAAGTGAGTTAACTCACTTTGAAAAGTGAGTTAACACACTTTTATACAACAACAAACACATGGGAATTTCGCATTTAAATGCGATGTTCAAATGCATTCAAGCTAAAATGCAGTTAACGTCCGGTGGAAATAGGCTATAAGTTTCGCACAATTTACAGAATATGGTATGTAACCTTAATTCTATCATATGTTTATTATTATTATCACAGATTTTCTTATATTTTATGATAAGTAATTTCAGAGGAAAATACTACAATATAAAAAAACCCCTGCTGTAAGCTTATAAGTTATATTTGTATATTTAAGAATCTTAGTGTAGATTAGAAACTAAAGGGTTTTCTGACATAGCACAACTAATCTTGAACCTGTCAGTGACAATTTGAATTTGATCTGCTATGGGCTTAATATCCGAAATGCTATGAAGTAGAATAGTCCCAGGGAAGCCCGAGCATCATTTTTAAAATCTTATTTTGGGATATTTGCAGTTTCTTTAAATGTGATTTGGCAACAGTGTCCCATGCTGGAGAAGCATATGAAATTATGGCTTGAACAATTTTTTTTATATAATATCAATTTGTTTTCTTTGCTCATACTGGCTCGCCTGTTAATCAATGGATATAGCATTTTTATTGCAATATTTAGGTTTTATTGTGCGTGTTTTATGTGCTCAGGGTATGTAATTTTTTTACCAAAAACTACTTCGAGGTACTTGACAGAGGTAGACCACGGCACTTCATAATTACCTAGCTTTATCATAGAGCTTGGAAGATTACAAGGACTTCTTTTTCTGGTGAAAAAGATGGCTTGTGTTTTATTTGCATTGTTATTATTAATGAATTTATCACGCAAGGGTGGAATTTGATTGTGTTTTTTTCGAAGTATTCTACAAACTTTCAAGAAGGGCTTGCTTCTCTTTTCAAGCGAACTTAGCTTTCTATTCTATATTTGCTAATTTCATTTCGGATTTTTGTGGTATATGAAGCTATTAATTGATAATCTTTCTTGCCTTTATCATTTCTAAGATAAAGTTATGTTGCCTTAGGAAATTAGTTTTGGGAGTCGTTAGTGGTACAGAACTTCCAATTGCAACCTTTAGTCATAAAAGATATCTATGTTTTTATCAATATCTACAAATTAGTTAATTTGTTCAAGATTTGTAGGTAAACTAAGTAGCGCGTTTTTAATGTGATTAACGACAAATATTTCAATAAGTTTTATTGTAATTCAATTCCAAGTCTCTAAAGTAGGAGAAACTTAAATTGAGAGTAAATTCAACGGGCAGATGATCAGAACTAAATTTGTAAAGCGGTATTGGTTGATTAATATGAATGGGAATGTTTGAAAGTATTAAATTGAATGTGGTGAATTCAAGTAAAATATTTCCTCACGAATTTGCTCTAGAGCATCCCCAATCCCTATGCTTAGTATTAAAGTCCCCCCAAAAGACAAAATATCCGCTGGTATTGAAAAGTTTCCTCAGATCCTTTTTATATTTATACTTCAGCTCTGAGGTACTTAGACTACCAGGAAAATAGGAACTGAAAAGTTTAATTTTTTTAGTATCTGCAGAAATAATTTCTATTCCGATAACTTCAATTACTTCCGTAATAATATTAGGTATTGTGGTGAACATCAAACTTTTTTTTAATTAATATAGCAAAACCACCTCCTGTGTTGATTTCCCTATCATTGAGTATAGAAATATAGTTTGGGTGAAATTTCGATATCATGTCTATCTAAATAGTTGAAAAGTTCCATGAATTTATTGCGGATGCTACGGCAGTTCCAGAAAATTATTTTTAAGTTAGGTAAATACATTATTTTTGGGTTGGACACAAAAACTTAATTGCTAATTGTGGGATCACGTTAAATTGATCATATTTAGTTGTACAATTTCTTAATTTTACTATAAGCTCAAAAGTTAGCTCAGTGATTTCCTTCTCAGTAAAGAGATTATCGATATTTGCACGTTCTGCTGTTGAACTATTTGGTTGGCCCGAAATATGAGGTGTTGATGTTGTTGTTGTCACTGCTGCGCTCGTGGAACGATCTCCGGAGAACGGTGGGAATTGTGAATGAGAAAAGTCCATTTTCTCTTGCGTATGATCTTTTTGCGAAGCCCGAGAATGAGCTGATGGTTAACGTTTATATTTCTCTTTGAATCGCAAATACATAGCACGATTGCGACACGTGGCATGACTGTTATTGCAGTTTGCAAATCGCACTCTGTCCGCATTGGAACAGTCAGAAGTTTTGTGTTTTAATCGTGGGGTTTTCTAAGAGAGGGCTCTACTATGTAGTATTATTTCGCGTCGTGTTCATCTGTGGCTATATTCATTTCAAAGGTACTGTCATTTCGTTGTCGTTTTCAGTATATGTCATTTGTTTTAGCGTGAACAACAATTTGTTTCATTCATTTGAAAATGTCGAAATTTTTACCAGATAAAGTGTTTTTGTGGGGAGTTCTTCTTCATTACTTTAACATGAAGAAAAGTGCTACCGAAAGCCATCGTATTTTACTGAACGTTTATGGTGACCATGCTTTAGCCGAACGAACGTGCCAAAAGTGCTTTGCACGGTTTAAAAGTGGAAATTTCGACTTAGACGACGGAAAACGACCCGGACAGCCAAAAAAATTTCAAGACGAAGAATTGCAGACATTGCTCTACGCAGATGCATGCCAGACGCAAGAAAAACTTGCAAAAGTATTAGGAGTTGATCAAGCAACCGTTTCCAGACGATTATAATCATTAGCATTCATCCAGAAGCTTGGAAATTGGGTGACTTATGAATTAAAGCCAAGAGACGTCGAACGTCGATTCTGCATGTCGAAAATGTTGCTTCAACGCCACCAAAAGAAGTCGTTTTTGCATCGGATTGTCACTGGCGATGAAAAATGGATTCATTATGATAACCCAAAGCACAAGAGATCGTATGTGAAGCTCGGCCAACCATCGACATCCACGGCAAAGCCGAATATCCATGGTGCCAAGATTATACTATGTATTTGGTGGGACCACAAGGGCGTGCTCTATTATGAGCTATTGAAATCGGGTCAGACGATCAATGGGGACCTCTACCGAAAACAATTGATTCATTTGAAAAAGGCCATTGCGGAAAAACGACCAGAATATGCGACCAGATACGAATCATTAATTTTTCATCATGACAACGCTCGGCCACATGTTGCAAGGCCAGTTAAAAACTATTTGGAAACCCGCCTTATAGCCCAGACATAGCACCTTCCGATTACCACTTGTTCAGATCAATGCAGAAGGCCCTCACCGGAGTACGCTTCATTTCAGAACAGGGTATCAGAAATTGGCTCGATTCTTTCTTGACCTCCAAGCCGGAGAAGTTCTTTTGGGATGGGATCCACAAACTGCCAGAAAGATGGGCAAACATCGTAGCTTCCGATGGGCAATACTTTGAACACTAAATGTATAAAAATTTTTTCACAATAAAGTCTTAATTTTCGAAAAAAAAACCCCACGAATTAATGCATACACCCAATATATATGTATGTATTAATATACAAGAGGAGATGTTACTTCAAATTAAGGATGCTCAGCCTGTCATAGCTGTTAGGGCAGCTACGTAACAGAAGCATTGCCGTTACAATATTCAAAAACAATTTACAATTAGGAAACGCTTATGAACGATTATAAATTATACTACATTGTCTCTTTTTTATAAATAAAAGTACATCAGCTCTGATTTAAACTGGGAACAACGTGTGTCAAAAAGAGGTTGAAATGTTCGAAAACTCTCATTTTATTTCGAAATGCTTCAATAATTATATCTTGATTTTCGCTAACGAAAATAAAATGAATAAAACTCTTAATTTCATTTTTTTTTAGTTTGGCCTGCTTAATTACGATATTCCATCTCCCGACCATGCTAAAGTACGAATAGCTACCACATATGGTGAAAGTGAGAGCTTTTTCGTAAAACTTTTTCCACCAGAATCGCCAAAATCTTTCAAATAAACCGGAAATTCGTTTATGTCTTAGCCAGAGTAGTTCTGTTAATCTAGCCTGTTATGTTGGGATATTATCAGTGAGGCTTCTGTTCTGGTAGGTCCACCACAGTAAAGATTCAACAACACCAAAAGCACCATCAGTATCGGGTAGGACCTCCATGTGTTGCAGGATACGGTACGATGTTTCAGACAAGATCAGACAAAATGATTCTTTATCGTGTGACTGAGAGTTTTTTACGGCGAGTTTCATACGGCGCACAACTGACAGCTCGGCATACGTCGATTGGGAGCAGCAACAAGCAGTGGACAGCGATTTTGCGGACAAAATTTGAATCTTATTTCTTTGAAAACGGCAACTGCGAGACTGTCATTGCCTAATCGGGGTGTTATGGTCGTATGATAGCTGACTTTTTTAACCTGCAACTGAAAAGTAGCTCTTGGACAATATGTGGCATCAACAAGATGATGCCACATGCCACACAACACCAGAGAATATGTCTTTATTGAATGAGAAATTTCCCGGTCGCGTAATTTCTTGCCTTGGCGATGTCAATTGACCGCCGCCATCGTGCGATTTGACACCATTCGACTTTTTTGTGGTTCTCCGGAAATAAGAGGATTGACTACTTCAAAACCAACATTCGTGAAATTAGGGCTGAAATACCGCCCAATATGTGACAAAACATGGTCGAAAGTTACCTTAAACGGATCGAAGTTTTCTAAAACTCGCGAGGCGGTCATTTGAAAGATGTAGTTATAACAGTGTTTCCCATATAGTGTCGAGGATTAAATTTAATAATAAAAAACAAATGTCATGAAAAAATATTTAAATGCATTTTATTTACATTTATTTTCGATACCCCAAAATGGATAACCCTATATTTAGTCACATTTATAATTTTGTGCTCAGAAAGTGAAAATAAAGGAATCTTGGTGTTTCATTCTGAGTTGGAGTATTTATCTTGATTTAGTTGCACAGGGTTTGTACATATAGAATGCAATGTCCTTCTATATCCTTCAGTACATTATGCTTTGAAGAACTGAATATATTACGACATACTCTATATAGGTTCTCAACTCTCCAAAAATATAGAAGGTGTAGAGGAAGAATTATATTATAATTTCACATCTTTTTCTTGCATTCGCTCTTGGTGGCTTAGGCATTTGTATTTCAAGTCACCAGTTAACTGAACAGGGTACAATTGAATTGCATTTTGGCAATTTATCTAGAATACAATTGTGAACGTATTGCTTTGGATTTCATACCTACATATAAAAAGCAACAAATATTTTGCGAACTATATTTTTTTTATTTTTTTTAGCTTTACAATGAACTGACGTCATTTCACTTTAATTAGAGTGAGAGTGATTGGTCCTATGACCAATAACGGGAAGGATAGGGCTTGCAATGGGTATGGCGACCTTAGCAACCTTCTTTGCAATCGGGATAGCTTTTCTAATGACGGTACCCAAACTCCGTTTAACCACAACGGAATCTTCGGCAGTAGGTTCGGCTACTACACACTGAGAAAGGAAATAAATAATATTTTCATATATTGTATAAAAATAGTCAATTTAATACTTTTTTGCTTTTAGCTGTACTTACGTGGAATGCAATCAATGCAACAATGCAGATGAGGAAAATAGCTTTAATGTTGGCCATGGTGAATTTACTTCTGATTCGGTGCAAGCTGAGGTGTCGCTATTTATGCTGAATGCTCGCCTGTAAAGCGTGTTCAAAATGCAATCATTAACAAACACGACTTGGTGCTCTGCAAAATGGGGTCGTGATTATATATTTTAAAAATTTATTATATTTTAAAGTGCACATTCTTAATGAAACAATCTGTATATTTATAAATATATTATATTAAAAACAGAGAGTTAGAATTTTAAACTAATTTATTTTAATGAAATCAAAATCAATCGGCTGTAATAGTCGAGTGGTCAGCAGTATGTACTAGAAGGCAGGAAGTGCTCGGTTCAAGTATACTAATATTTCATTTTCTTAAAGTTATTAACAATTTGGTTTGGCTAAAATTCACCAAGGTCCGCAATAGAAGTGTTCCAGGACTTTAAATGTTCCTCCACGGTACACTGTTTTAGACAAAATTTGGAAGTGCTGAAAGGTCTGAGGCAGTCGTTGGTGACAACATCGTGAGCTACTGCATTATACATCTGTGTGAACGGAGAGCCTAGTGATATTCATTGAGATTTCAAGTCTGTTTATTGCGTCTCCGCATGTTCTTACGTGGACTTTGTGTTGATACACTTATTGCCGCTTCACTGTCTACCAAAAATCTGATAGATCTCCCTGTTAAAGCGGTTGTCCATTTGGCAGCTTGTGTAATGCTCACAATCTCTGTCCTCTAAGACAGAGTTGGAGTATTTGATTTTGAAGCTGTCTTGATTATTAGGGTGGGCACGGAAGAACCCTGTTCCTGTGTCTGCCTCGTAGATAGACCCATCAGTATAGATTTGGTTATCCTTACTTTGTTCGTTAGGCCCGTCTTCCCCTCTTTCTTCTCTGCTAGCGAAAGGTTTAGATGACAACTTGAGTTCTGATATGCATGCTTCTATGAATACTGTCATGTCTTTGACAATTGGACTAGATGTTAGCGCTTCATACATTGCCTGTATACTAATTTGCATATTATAAAGTACGACTTTTAGAGCCTTTATTGAAGTAGTTCTCATCGCGTCTGTTATAACAATTAGTCAGGTGCGTTGTATCCTTTCGAAAGGTTTAATACGTCACTTCTTCTTTAGTGTTACTCACCACACCAGTGTTCCTATGTATAGTATGGGTCTAACAACACTTGCATTGAGCATGGTGCATTGGTCAGGGCGTTGGTCTCATTTTGGTGCAATTGCTTTGCTGCAGGTATTCCAAATTCGGATTATTGGCACTGCTTTCAAAATGTTCACTCCAGCTGATTGTTTTTTGTATAAAAGATGACTCAGAGATACTACCATAAACAGAGTTGGAGAGTAATATAAAATTACCTCGTAAAGATGGTGGATTGAAGATAGATAGAATTAGATAGTTTTTTGATATTTACTGAAAGTCATTGTCTCTCAACTCAACATTTTCTTAATTCATAAATATACATAAGTATGTAAAGTGCAATACATACCTTGCAAATTTCACCAAAATGCAAATGCAAGGCCTACAGAAAAGTAAAAAACAAAATGCACGATAATTGTTGTCCTGCTTTCCCCCTTTTGAAAAATATCCAGTTGTAAATGTGTGGGTGAAATAGATAAAAAGCTATGAATATGTTAGTAAATATTTTGAATTTAAAAGAAAAGTATATAGCCGTAGTTTCCAGGGAAATTAATTTTTAATTTTGTAATTACCGGCAACATTGGAAAAATACTTTTTGAAGAAACACTGTTTCTTTATAAAACACTGCCAGGAGAAAAAAATTATAATTAAGTAAACTGCATCCTGATTTATATTAAGAGGAAGAGGAACTGGAACTAGGTCAATGTAAACATAATTTTTCCAGATATGTTCTAATATTCTACGGAAGTAGAAAAACCAAGATTCCATCGTAACGATCGAATTTCAGTCGATTCGGTTGAAACATGTGGAAATGTTATCATTAAAGCAGTTATAAAACTGAAAATTCATTTCCTTTTTGCCTGAAATGAAATGCTGTCGTTAATGTTAAATCGTTAACAGAGAATGTTAAAACGTTAACAGAGAATGTTACAAGTTAACAGTGTAGTGTGTTGTTAAAGTCATAGCAAGCAGCCATTTGAAAATTAACGATACAAAGAGTTTGTGCGCTTTCAACATTAACAATGTCAATTCGTTTCACTAAAATGGCGCCGAAACGACACAAAATCATTCAAGTTAAGTTTATTTTTCATTTTAACCAAACGAAATGGCATTATTTCGATATTTGAGCATCTCTGATAAAAATCCATAAAAAATCATTATATACTGTATATACATGGAGGTCGAAAAACAAATACATACTAATATATATGCTACATATATACCTACGAACATACGAGGGGATTGACAAAAGTTCGGTCGTTTGGCGACTTTCAATTTATTTTTGTTAAAACTAAAAATACCAAAATAATTAATGCGTTAAATCCTGAACTTGATAAGCTTAAAACGCAAGATTTTGAAGACTGTTTTCAGAAGTGGATCTATAGGATTAAGAATGCCTTGAAATGCTCAGCTTGTCTATGCTGTTGGGCCAGCTACGCAACAAAAGCTTTGCCGTTAAAAAATTCAAAGGAAACGCTCATGAATTAATATAAATTATCTACATTGTCTCTTTTTAATAACTACAATTGCATCAGCTCTAAGTTAAACCGGGAACAACGTGTGTCATAAAGAGGGGAAAATGCTCGAAAACTGTCATTTTAATTTGAAATCATAAGTTGGATAATTTCTAATTGAAAAATTTAATATTGCTAATACTTGGGAATATGCCAAGAACAAGTCGAAATTTGATCAGCAAAACGACGGATGATAGAGAAAACTCCTTAATAAAGTGCAATGAACTTGGCAAACGGTTTAGGTAGGTAAGGCGTCTAATTATTAACATATTTAGTATACGTGTAGACATATTAATGTGTGCACATATGTATAGCAAATAATATATGTACATATGTGTGTATGTACATTTTTTAAAGTCTGGCGTTCATACATACTCGTATATACATACATACACTATCGCTACTGTGGCTACGGAGCATTTGTGCATTAGTTATATAAAATTCCACAAAAGCGCATAGTGGGCTCATCGTTCTTTTGCTATAAAATATGTATGTAATAATTATGAATTTATTATTGCATTTTATTGATATTTCAAAAAAATTCTTTTGTTTTATTTTAATTTTAATCCAAATTATTTCAGTCATTTGAAATCAAAACTCAAAAAGGCTTTTCACCACATATGGTGAAAATGAGAGCTTTTCCGTAAAACTTTTTCCGCCAGAATCGCCAAGATCTTTCAAATAAACCAGAAATTGTTTTCTGTCTTAGCCAGAGTAGTTCTGTTAATCTAACCTGTTATGTTGGGATATTATCTTATTAGGCTTCTGTTCTGGTAGGTCCACCACAGTAAAGATTCAACAACACCAAAAGCACCATCAGAATCGGGTAGGACCTCCATGCGTTGCAGGATACGGTACGATGTTTCAGACAAGATCAGACAAAATGATTCTTTGTCGTGTGACTGAGAGTTTCTTACGGCACATTATGGCGAATTTTGCAATTGGACTTACACCTACAGTGGGGAGCAAAAGTGATTCCACGATCAACGTTTTCATGTTTGAGCTTACATAAATATTAAACGAATAAAGTAAATGACAAAATTTTTTTTTTATGAACACCTTGTTTATTTTTTACAATTAGGCGTATATAGCAAAATCGAAAAAGAATAAATGGAATAGTTATGATTTAAAAACCAAAACAAACGGCTTGTACTCCGTTTTGCTCCATCCGTTATTCGCTCATATTTTTGCTCTTCTTACTTTTTTATCAGCAATAGACCTGCAGATTTACCGTTAAGTGCGTTTTGCATTTATTATTCGTTGTCAGAATTCAGAAAATCACTCTCTTCCACTAGTTTATAGTTGATTTGTTGAATTTGGAACTTAGTCTCTAACTATTCACTGAATAATGAAGAAGCTGTCTTCTGATAAAGAAAATAGTATTATCTCCCTGACTTAAAATGGGTGTTCGACCCGCATTATTGCTGGGAAGCTGCAAATTAGCCAATCAGTGGTTGTCAAGGTGCAGAAAAGACAAAATGTTTGTGCTGAAAAGATCGCCGTTGCCTTCTAACAGACACTGACGCTCGACTTATGGTGTCTAAAATGAGAAAAAAATAGACTTTTAACGCCAAAAGAAGCTTCTATAGAAATAAGTAAAGGCATGAGTCGATGGACTGCTAGAAGAGCGCTTGGTAGGATTGGGTACGTCGCAGCAGTGAAAAAAAAAACAAACCAACTTTATCCGAGAAAAATGTTAAGGCTCGGCTAAAATTCGCCAAGGAACAGAAGAACTGGACAATAGAAGACTGGAAAAGTGTCATCTGGTCGGATGAATCTAAGTTTAATCGTTTTCAATCTGATGGAAAGCAATACTGTTGGCGAAGACCTGGTGACAAGCTTCAAAGGCATCATGTGAAGCAAACCGTGCAACATGGAGGCGGCAACATAATGGCATGGGGATGTTTCACGTATTCACACGTTGGACCTGTGCACAAAATTGGCGGGATTATGCGAAAGGCAGACTATTTAAGCATTTTGCACACCCATATTCCCAATGTTTTTGACCAGTGTGTGTACCCAGAGCGGTAAATCACTTTTCAGCAAGATGGGGATCCCAAGCACACTGCGAAAATTGTTAAAGAATGGCTCGGAAGCCAAAATTCTAAGATGATGGAGTGGAGAGCGCAAATTCCCGACCTCAATCCGATTGAAAACCTATGGTTAATCGAAAAGCGACGGCTCGTACAGTATCAACCAGCCCCATCTAACTTGGGCGATCTTTGGGGACGTGTTGAACAAGAGTGGAATAATATTCCGAATGGAATATTCGAATAATTGGTTGAAAGTATGCCAAAACGTATGAAAAATGTCATACAATATAAAGTTTTCTGGACCTAATATTAATAATTAATTTATTTTGTATTTTTTTTTAATGGTGCAAAACTGAGTACATGCCGCTTGTTTTGCTTTGGAATCATTAGTATTCTATAGCTTCTTCAATTACTTTATTTCTTACGCCTTGTTGTTACAAATAAAATACTATTAAAAAAAATTTAAAAGTTTTATCATTTACTTCGTTCGTTTAGTTTTTATGCGCTCCCAAACATGACAACATTAATCGTGGAATCACTTTTGCTCCCCACTGTACATACGAGTACATCCAGCGCACACGACAGCTGATGCTCGGCAGCTCGACGCTCGTCTTGAGCGACGTTTACGTTTATTTTCGATACCCCAAAATGGGTAACCCTGTATTTAGTCACATTTATAATTTTGTGCTCAGATAGTGAAAATAAAGGAATCTTGGTGTTTCATTCTGAGTTGGAGTATATATCTTGATTTAGTTGCACAGGGTTTGTACATATACCTAGAATGCAATGTCCTTCTGTTACGACATACTCTATATAGGTTCTCAACTCTCCAAAAATATAGAAGGTGTAGAGGAAGAATTATACAATAATTTAACATATTTTTCTTGTATTCGCTCTTGGTGGCTTAGAATACAATTGTGAATGTATTGCTTTGAATTTCATACCTACATATAAAAAGCAACAAATATTTTGCGAACTATATTTTTTTATTTTTTTTAGCTTTACAATGAACTGACGTCATTTCACTTTAATTAGAGTGAGAGTGATTGGTCCTATGACCAATAACGGGAAGGATAGCGCTTGCAATGGGTATGGCGACCTTAGCAACCTTCTTTGCAATCGGGATAGCTTTTCTAATGGCGGTACCCAAACTCCGTTTAACCACAACGGAATCTTCGGCAGTAGGTTCGGCTACTACACACTGAGAAAGGAAATAAATAATATTTACATATATTGTATAAAAATAGTCAATTTAATACTTTTTTGCTTTTAGCTGTACTTACGGTGAATGCAATTAATGCAACAATGCAGATGAGGAAAATAGCTTTAATGTTGGCCATGGTGAATTTACTTCTGATTCGGTGCAAGCTGAGGTGTCGCTATTTATGCTGAATGCTCGCCTGTAAAGCGTGTTCAAAATGCAATCATTAACAAACACGACTTGGTGCTCTGCAAAATGGGGTCGTGATTATATATTTTAAAAATTTATTATATTTTAAAGTGCACATTCTTTATGAAACAATCTATATATATATAAATATATTATATTAAAAACAGAGAGTTAGAATTTTAAACTAATTTATTTTAATGAAATCAAAATCAATCGGCTGTAATAGTCGAGTGGTCAGCAGTATGTACTAGAAGGCAGGAAGTGCTCGGTTCAAGTATACTAATATTTCATTTTCTTAAAGTTATTAACAATTTGGTTTGGCTAAAATTCACTTTAAATGTTCCTCCACGGTACACTGTTTTAGACAAAATTTGGAAGTGCTGAAAGGTCTGAGGCAGTCGTTGGTGACAACATCGTGAGCTACTGCATTCTACATCTGTGTGAACGGAGAGCCTAGTGATATTCATTGAGTTGTCCATTTGGCAGCTTGTGTAATGCTCACAATCTCTGTCCTCTAAGACAGAGTTGGAGTATTTGATTTTGAAGCTGTCTTGATTATTAGGGTGGGCACGGAAGAACCCTGTTCCTGTGTCTGCCTCGCAGATAGACCCATCAGTATAGATTTGGTTATCCTTACTTTGTTCGTTAGGCCCGTCTTCCCCTCTTTCTTCTCTGCTAGCGAAAGGTTTAGGTGGCAGCTTGAGTTCTGATATGCATGCTTCTATGAATATTGTCATGTCTTTGACAATTGGACTAGATGTTAGCGCTTCATACATTGCCTGTATACTAATTTGCATATTATAAAGTACGACTTTTAGAGCCTTTATTGAAGTAGCCCTCATCGCGTCTTTTATAACAATTAGTCAGGTGCGTTGTACCCTTTCGAAAGGTTTAATACGTCACTTCTTCTTTAGTGTTACTCATCACACCAGTGTTCCTATGTATAGTTTGGGTCTAACAACACTTGCATTGAGCATGGTGCACTGGTCAGGTCGTTGGTCTCATTTTGGTGCAATAGCTTTGCAGGTATTCCAAATTCGGATTACTGGCACTGCTTTCAAAATGTTCACTCTAACTGATTTTTTTTTTGTATAAAAGATGACTCAGAGATACTACCATAAACAGAGTTGGAGAGTAATATAAAATTACCTCGTAAAGATGGTGGATTGAAGATAGATAGAATTAGATAGTTTTTTGATATTTACTGAAAGTCATTGTCTTTCAACTCAACATTTTCTTAATTCATAAATATACATAAGTATGTAAAGTGCAATACATACCTTGCAAATTTCACCAAAATGCAAATGCAAGGCCTACAGAAAAGTAAAAAACAAAATGCACGATAATTGTTGTCCTGCTTTCTCCCTTTTGAAAAATATCCAGTTGTAAATGTGTGGGTGAAATAGATAAAAAGCTATGAATATGTTAGTAAATATTTTGAATTTAAAAGAAAAGTATATAGCCGTAGTTTCCAGGGAAATTAATTTTTAATTTTGTAATTACCGGCAACATTGGAAAAATACTCTTTGAAGAAACACTGTTTCTTTTTAAAACACTGCCAGGAGAAAAAAATTATAATTAAGTAAACTGTATCTTGGTTTATATTAAGAGGAAGAGGAACCGGAACTAGGTCAATGAAAACATAAATTTTCCAGATATGTTCTAATATTCTACGGAAGTAGAAAAACCAAGATTCCATCGTAACGATCGAATTTCAGTCGATTCGGTTGAAACATGTGGAAATGTTATCATTAAAGCAGTTATAAAACAGAAAATTCATTTCGAAATCACCATTTTTAAAACGTTGAAACCACTCCCGACACGTTCTTTCACTCAGAGCAGCATCACCGTAAGTTTCTGAGAGCATTCGATGCGCTTCAGCTGCATTTCTTTTCGAATTGTAACAGAAAAGTTAAATTTCCCGCAAATGGCGAGAATTGGGCACATAAACGGACATTTTCGAGCGTGAATAATACGAAAACGAGAACAACTGTCACTGAAACGGCGATGACAATTCGTTAGGCACTGTCCACACTCACTTTAAAGGCATTAGCATCTATGTATTTCAACCAGCCTCAGCCGGTACAGCCACCTATCGGAAAACGGCGGAAGCAAAGTTGTACACATAATAACAATAGTAAAAATTATCTTCCCTGCCTACTACCGCTATATACTTTTCTTTTAAATTCAAAATATTTACAAACATATTCATAGCTTTTTATCTATTTCACCCACACATTTACAACTGGATATTTTTCAAAAGGGTGAAAGCAGGACAACAATTATCGTGCATTTTGTTTTTACACGCTTTATATTAGCTTCACTTGTATGTCAGTATGTCTGTCAGTAAGTCTGTCAGTATGTCTGTCAGTATGTCTGTCTGTCAGTTTGTAACTTTTTAGCGGAGACGCGATCCCAATATGAAATATTTGAAATGCGAATCGTTGCATACATCGTAGCGTTAACAAAATTAATCAGAGAACGTATAATAATCCATACTAATAATTATTATACGTTCTCTGATTAATTCAGAGAAAAAAAATCAAAATAGAGTTAATTAGAAAAATATATAAAATAAATATAGTTTAAAAAAAACTAAAAAAAAACACACTTTTAAAGAATATTAAACTAAAATGTTGAAAATAATTTTGGAAATAAACTTAAGACAATAGTATATAATAAATATAGTTTAAAAAAACTAAAAAAACCCGCTTTTAAAGAATATTAAACTAAAAAGTTAAAAATAAATATAGTTTAAAAAACTAAAAAAAACACGCTTTTAAAGAATTTTGTACTAAAAAGTTGAAAATAATTTTGAAAATAAACTTAAGACAATAGGATATAAAAAATACTTGTATAATTAAGAGAAAAGTGTGGGGCGCTCGATATATGGAAATTATGGTACAAAGCGCCCCACGCTTTTCTCTTAATTATACAAGTATTTTTTAATTGTCTTAAGTTTATTTTCAAAATTATTTTCAACTTTTTAGTACAATATTCTTTAAAAGCGTGTTTTTTTAGTTTTTTAAACTATATTTATTTACTTTTCTGTAGGCCTTGCATTTGCATTTTGGTGAAATTTGCAAGGTATGTATTGCACTTTACATACTTATGTATATTTATGAATTAAGAAAATGTTGAGTTGAGAGACAATGACTTTCAGTAAATATCAAAAAACTATCTAATTCTATCTATCTTCAATCCACCATCTTTACGAGGTAATTTTATATTACTCTCCAACTCTGTTTATGGTAGTATCTCTGAGTCATCTTTTATACAAAAAACAATCAGCTGGAGTGAACATTTTGAAAGCAGTGCCAATAATCCGAATTTGGAATACCTGCAGCAAAGCAATTGCACCAAAATGAGACCAACGACCTGACCAATGCACCATGCTCAATGCAAGTGTTGTTAGACCCATACTATACATAGGAACACTGGTGTGGTGAGTAACACTAAAGAAGAAGTGACGTATTAAACCTTTCGAAAGGATACAACGCACCTGACTAATTGTTATAACAGACGCGATGAGGACTACTTCAATAAAGGCTCTAGAAGTCGTACTTTATAATATGCAAATTAGTATACAGGCAATGTATGAAGCGCTAACATCTAGTCCAATTGTCAAAGACATGACAAAATTCATAGAAGCATGCATATCAGAACTCAAGCTGCCACCTACACCTTTCCCTAGCAAAGAAGAAAGAGCGGAAGGCGGGCCTAACGAACAAAGTAAAGATATCCAAATCTATACTGATGGGTCTATCTGCGAGGCAGACACAGGAACAGGGTTCTTCCGTGCCCATCCTAAAAATCAAGACAGCTTCAAAATCAAATACTCCAACTCTGTCTTAGACGGCAGAGATTTTGAGCATTACACAAGCTGCCAAATGGACAACCGCTTTAACAGGGAGATCTATCAGATTTTTGGTAGACAGTGAAGCGGCAATAAGTGTATCAACACAAAGTCCAAATGCGTAAGAACATGCGGAGACGCAATAAACAGACTTGAAATCTCAATGAATATCACTAGGCTCTCGGTTCACACAGATGTAGAATGCAGTAGCTCACGATGTTGTCACCAACGACTGCCTCAGACCTTTCAGCACTTCCAAATTTTGTCTAAAACAGTGTACCGTGGAGGAACATTTAAAGTCCTGGAACACTTCTATTGCGGGCCTTGTGGATTTTAGCCAGACCAAATTGTTAATATCTTTACGAAAACGAGAAATTAGTATACTTGAGTCCAGCACTCTTTTTCTTGTAGTACATAATGATATTAAAGCCGATTGATTGATTGATTAAAATAAATTAGTTTAAAATTCTAACTCTCTGTTTTTAATATAATATATTTATATATATACAGATTGTTTCATAAAGAATGTGCGCTTTAAAATATAATAAATTTTTAAAATATATAATCACGACCCCATTTTGCAGAGCACCAAGTCGTGTTTGTTAATGATTGCATTTTGAACACGCTTTACAGGCGAGCATTCAGCATAAATAGCGACACCTCAGCTTGCACCGAATCAGAAGTAAATTCACCATGGCCAACATTAAAGCTATTTTCCTCATCTGCATTGTTGCATTAATTGCATTCACCGTAAGTACAGCTAAAAGCAAAAAAGTATTAAATTGACTATTTTTATACAATATATGTAAATATTATTTATTTCCTTTCTCAGTGTGTAGTAGCCGAACCTACTGCCGAAGATTCCGTTGTGGTTAAACGGAGTTTGGGTACCGCCATTAGAAAAGCTATCCCGATTGCAAAGAAGGTTGCTAAGGTCGCCATACCCATTGCAAGCGCTATCCTTCCCGTTATTGGTCATAGGACCAATCACTCTCACTCTAATTAAAGTGAAATGACGTCAGTTCATTGTAAAGCTAAAAAAAATAAAAAAATATAGTTCGCAAAATATTTGTTGCTTTTTATATGTAGGTATGAAATTCAAAGCAATACATTCACAATTGTATTCTAAGCCACCAAGAGCGAATACAAGAAAAATATGTTAAATTATTGTATAATTCTTCCTCTACACCTTCTATATTTTTGGAGAGTTGAGAACCTATATAGAGTATGTCGTAACAGAAGGACATTGCATTCTAGGTATATGTACAAACCCTGTGCAACTAAATCAAGATATATACTCCAACTCAGAATGAAACACCAAGATTCCTTTATTTTCACTATCTGAGCACAAAATTATAAATGTGACTAAATACAGGGTTACCCATTTTGGGGTATCGAAAATAAACGTAAACGTCGCTCAAGACGAGCGTCGAGCTGCCGAGCATCAGCTGTCGTGTGCGCTGGATGTACTCGTATGTACAGTGGGGAGCAAAAGTGATTCCACGATTAATGTTGTCATGTTTGGGAGCGCATAAAAACTAAACGAACGAAGTAAATGATAAAACTTTTAAATTTTTTTTAATAGTATTTTATTTGTAACAACAAGGCGTAAGAAATAAAGTAATTGAAGAAGCTATAGAATACTAATGATTCCAAAGCAAAACAAGCGGCATGTACTCAGTTTTGCACCATTAAAAAAAAATACAAAATAAATTAATTATTAATATTAGGTCCAGAAAACTTTATATTGTATGACATTTTTCATACGTTTTGGCATACTTTCAACCAATTATTCGAATATTCCATTCGGAATATTATTCCACTCTTGTTCAACACGTCCCCAAAGATCGCCCAAGTTAGATGGGGCTGGTTGATACTGTACGAGCCGTCGCTTTTCGATTAACCATAGGTTTTCAATCGGATTGAGGTCGGGAATTTGCGCTCTCCACTCCATCATCTTAGAATTTTGGCTTCCGAGCCATTCTTTAACAATTTTCGCAGTGTGCTTGGGATCCCCATCTTGCTGAAAAGTGATTTACCGCTCTGGGTACACACACTGGTCAAAAACATTGGGAATATGGGTGTGCAAAATGCTTAAATAGTCTGCCTTTCGCATAATCCCGCCAATTTTGTGCACAGGTCCAACGTGAGAATACGTGAAACATCCCCATGCCATTATGTTGCCGCCTCCATGTTGCACGGTTTGCTTCACATGATGCCTTTGAAGCTTGTCACCAGGTCTTCGCCAACAGTATTGCTTTCCATCAGATTGAAAACGATTAAACTTAGATTCATCCGACCAGATGACACTTTTCCAGTCTTCTATTGTCCAGTTCTTCTGTTCCTTGACGAATTTTAGCCGAGCCTTAACATTTTTCTCGGATAAAGTTGGTTTGTTTTTTTTTTCACTGCTGCGACGTACCCAATCCTACCAAGCGCTCTTCTAGCAGTCCATCGACTCATGCCTTTACTTATTTCTATAGAAGCTTCTTTTGGCGTTAAAAGTCTATTTTTTTCTCATTTTAGACACCATAAGTCGAGCGTCAGAGTCTGTTAGAAGGCAACGGCGATCTTTTCATCACAAACATTTTGTCTTTTCTGCACCTTGACAACCACTGATTGGCTAATTTGCAGCTTCCCAGCAATAATGCGGGTCGAACACCCATTTTAAGTCAGGGAGATAATACTATTTTCTTTATCAGAAGACAGCTTCTTCATTATTCAGTGAATAGTTAGAGACTAAGTTCCAAATTCAACAAATCAACTATAAACTAGTGGAAGAGAGTGATTTTCTGAATTCTGACAACGAATAATAAATGCAAAACGCACTTAACGGTAAATCTGCAGGTCTATTGCTGATAAAAAAGTAAGAAGAGCAAAAATATGAGCGAATAACGGATGGAGCAAAACGGAGTACAAGCCGTTTGTTTTGGTTTTTAAATCATAACTATTCCATTTATTCTTTTTCGATTTTGCTATATACGCCTAATTGTAAAAAATAAACAAGGTGTTCATAAAAAAAAAAATTTGTCATTTACTTTATTCGTTTAATATTTATGTAAGCTCAAACATGAAAACGTTGATCGTGGAATCACTTTTGCTCCCCACTGTAGGTGTAAGTCCAATTGCAAAATTCGCCATAATGTGCCGTAAGAAACTCTCAGTCACACGACAAAGAATCATTTTGTCTGATCTTGTCTGAAACATCGTACCGTATCCTGCAACGCATGGAGGTCCTACCCGATTCTGATGGTGCTTTTGGTGTTGTTGAATCTTTACTGTGGTGGACCTACCAGAACAGAAGCCTAATAAGATAATATCCCAACATAACAGGTTAGATTAACAGAACTACTCTGGCTAAGACAGAAAACAATTTCTGGTTTATTTGAAAGATCTTGGCGATTCTGGCGGAAAAAGTTTTACGGAAAAGCTCTCATTTTCACCATATGTGGTGAAAAGCCTTTTTGAGTTTTGATTTCAAATGACTGAAATAATTTGGATTAAAATTAAAATAAAACAAAAGAATTTTTTTGAAATATCAATAAAATGCAATAATAAATTCATAATTATTACATACATATTTTATAGCAAAAGAACGATGAGCCCACTATGCGCTTTTGTGGAATTTTATATAACTAATGCACAAATGCTCCGTAGCCACAGTAGCGATAGTGTATGTATGTATATACGAGTATGTATGAACGCCAGACTTTAAAAAATGTACATACACACATATGTACATATATTATTTGCTATACATATGTGCACACATTAATATGTCTACACGTATACTAAATATGTTAATAATTAGACGCCTTACCTACCTAAACCGTTTGCCAAGTTCATTGCACTTTATTAAGGAGTTTTCTCTATCATCCGTCGTTTTGCTGATCAAATTTCGACTTGTTCTTGGCATATTCCCAAGTATTAGCAATATTAAATTTTTCAATTAGAAATTATCCAACTTATGATTTCAAATTAAAATGACAGTTTTCGAGCATTTTCCCCTCTTTATGACACACGTTGTTCCCGGTTTAACTTAGAGCTGATGCAATTGTAGTTATTAAAAAGAGACAATGTAGATAATTTATATTAATTCATGAGCGTTTCCTTTGAATTTTTTAACGGCAAAGGTTTTGTTGCGTAGCTGGCCCAACAGCATAGACAAGCTGAGCATTTCAAGGCATTCTTAATCCTATAGATCCACTTCTGAAATCAGTCTTCAAAATCTTGCGTTTTAAGCTTATCAAGTTCAGGATTTAACGCATTAATTATTTTGGTATTTTTAGATTTAACAAAAATAAATTGAAAGTCGCCAAACGACCGAACTTTTGTCAATCCCCTCGTATGTTCGTAGGTATATATGTAACATATATATTAGTATGTATTTGTTTTTCGACCTCCATGTATATACAGTATATAATGATTTTTTATGGATTTTTATCAGAGATGCTCAAATATCGAAATAATTCCATTTCGTTTGGTTAAAATGAAAAATAAACTTAACTTGAATGATTTTGTGTCGTTTCGGCGCCATTTTAGTGAAACGAATTGACATTGTTAATGTTGAAAGCGCACAAACTCTTTGTATCGTTAATTTTCAAATGGCTGCTTGCTATGACTTTAACAACACACTACACTGTTAACTTGTAACATTCTCTGTTAACGTTTTAACATTCCCTGTTAACGATTTAACATTAACGACAGCATTTCATTTCAGGCAAAAAGGAAATGAATTTTCAGTTTTATAACTGCTTTAATGATAACATTTCCACATGTTTCAACCGAATCGACTGAAATTCGATCGTTACGATGGAATCTTGGTTTTTCTACTTCCGTTGAATATTAGAACATATCTGGAAAAATTATGTTTACATTGACCTAGTTCCAGTTCCTCTTCCTCTTAATATAAACCAAGATACAGTTTACTTAAATATAATTTTTTTCTCCTGGCAGTATTTTATAAAGAAACAGTGTTTCTTCAAAAAGTATTTTTCCAATGTTGCCGGTAATTACAAAATTAAAAAATAATTTCCCTGGAAACTAAGGCTATATACTTTTCTTTTAAATTCAAAATATTTACTAACATATTCATAGCTTTTTATTTATTTCACCCACACATTTACAACTGGATATTTTTCAAAAGGGGGAAAGCAGGACAACAATTATCGTGCATTTTGTTTTTTACTTTTCTGTAGGCCTTGCATTTGCATTTTGGTGAAATTTGCAAGGTATGTATTGCACTTTACATACTTATGTATATTTATGAATTAAGAAAATGTTGAGTTGAGAGACAATGACTTTCAGTAAATATCAAAAAACTATCTAATTCTATCTATCTTCAATCCACCATCTTTAGGAGGTAATTCTATATTACTCTCCAACTCTGTTTGTGGTAGTATCTCTGAGTCATCTTTTATACAAAAAAAAATCAGCTGGAGTGAACATTTTGAAAGCAGTACCAATAATCCGAATTTGGAATACCTGCAGCAAAGCAATTGCACCAAAATGAGACCAACGACCTGACCAATGCACCATGCTCAATGCAAGTGTTGTTAGACCCATACTATACATAGGAACACTGGTTTGGTGAGTAACACTAAAGAAGAAGTGACGTATTAAACCTTTCGAAAGGGTACAACGCACCTGACTAATTTGTATAAAAGGCGCGATGAGGACTACTTCAATAAAGGCTCTAAAAGTCGTACTTTATAATATGCAAATTAGTATACAGGCAATGTATGAAGCGCTAACATCTAGTCCAATTGTCAAAGACATGACAATATTCATAGAAGCATGCATATCAGAACTCAAGCTGCCACCTAAACCTTTCGCTAGCAGAGAAGAAAGAGGGGAAGACGGGCCTAACGAACAAAGTAAGGATAACCAAATCTATACTGATAATAATCAAGATAGCTTCAAATCAAATACTCCAACTCTGTCTTAGAGGACAGAGATTGTGAGCATTACACAAGCTACCAAATGGACAACTCAATAAATATCACTTGGCTCTCGGTTCACACAGATGTAAAATGAAGTACCTCACGATGTTGTCACCAACGACTGCCTCAGATCTTTCAGCACTTTCGAATTTTGCCTAAAAGAGTGTACCGTGTAAGAACATTTAAAGTTCTGGAACACTTCTATTGCGGGGCCTTGGTGGATTTTAGCCATACCAAATTGTTAATAACATTTAGAAAACGAGATATTAGTATACTTGAACCCAGCACTTCCTGCCTTCTAGTACATACTGCTGACCACTCGACTATTACAGCCGATTGATTTTGATTTCATTAAAATAAATTAGTTTAAAATTCTAACTCTCTGTTTTTAATATAATATATTTATATATATACAGATTGTTTCATAAAGAATGTGCACTTTAAAATATAATAAATTTTTAAAATATATAATCACGACCCCATTTTGAAGAGCACCAAGTCGTGTTTGTTAATGATTGCATTTTGAACACGCTTTACAGGCGAGCATTCAGCATAAATAGCGACACCTCAGCTTTCATCGAATCAGAAGTAAATTCACCATGGCCAACATTAAAGCTGTTTTCCTCATCTGCATTGTTGCATTCATTGCATTCACCGTAAGTACAGCTAAAAGCAAAAAAGTATTGAATTGGCTGTTTTTATATATGTAAATATTATTTATTTCCTTTCTCAGTGTGTAGTAGCCGAACCTACTGCCGAAGATTCCGTTGTTGTTAAACGGAGTTTGGGTACCGTCATTAGAAAAGCTATCCCGATTGCAAAGAAGGTTGCTAAGGTCGCCATACCCATTGCAAGCGCTATCCTTCCCGTTATTGGTCATAGGACCAATCACTCTCACTCTAATTAAAGTGAAATGACGTCAGTTCATTGTAAAGCTAAAAAAAATAAAAAAATAAAAATAAATATAGTTCGCAAAATATTTGTTGCTTTTTATATGTAGGTATGAAATCCAAAGCAATACATTCACAATTGTATTCTAGATAAATGGTTAAAATGCAATTCAATTGTACCCTGTTCAGTTAACTGGTGACTTGAAATACAAATGCCTAAGCCACCAAGAGCGAATCCAAGAAAAAGATGTGAGATTATTGTATAATTCTTCCTCTACACCTTCTATATTTTTGGAGAGTTGAGAACCTATATAGAGTATGTCGTAACATATTCAGTTCTTTAAAGCATAGTGTAGTGAAGGATATAGAAGGTCATTGCATTCTAGGTATATGTACAAACCCTGTGCAACTAAATCAAGGTAAATACTCCAACTCAGAATGAAACACCAAGATTCCTTTATTTTCACCTTCTGAGCACAAAATTATAAATGTGACTAAATACAGGGTTATCCATTTTGGGGTATCGAAAATAAATATAAATCAAAGCATATAAATATTTTTTCATGACATTTGTTTTTTATTAGTAAATTGAATCCTCGACACTATATGGGAAACACTGTTATCATTACATCTTTCAAATGACCGCCTCGCGAGTTTTAGAAAACTTCGATCCGTTTAAGGTAACTTTCGACCACGTTTTGGCACATATTGGGCGGTATTTCAGCCCTAATTTCACGAATGTTGGTTTTGAAGTAGTCAAGAGTTAATAGTTTATTCTCTTATTTCCGGAGAATCACAAAAAAGTCGAATGGTGTCAAATCGCACGATGGCGGCGGTCAATTGACATCGCCAAGGCAAGAAATTATGCGACCGGGAAATTTCTCACGCAATAAAGACTTATTCTCTGGTGTTGTGTGGCATGTGGCATCATCTTGTTGATGCCACATATTGTCCAAGAGCTACTTTTCAGTTGCAGGTTAAAAAAGTCAGCTATCATACGACCATAACACCCCGATTAGGCAATGACAGTCTCGCAGTTGCCGTTTTCAAAGAAATAAGATTCAAATTTTGTCCGCAAAATTGCTGTCCACTGCTTGTTGCTGCTCCCAATCGACGTATGCCGAGCTGTCAGTTGTGCGCCGTATGAAACTCGCCGTAAGAAACTCTCAGTCACACGATAAAGAATCATTTTGTCTGATCTTGTCATCGTACCGTATCCTGCAACACATGGAGGTCCTACCCGATACTGATGGTGCTTTTGGTGTTGTTGAATCTTTACTGTGGTGGACCTACCAGAACAGAAGCCTAATAAGATAATATCCCAACATAACAGGTTAGATTAACAGAACAACTCTGGCTAAGACAGAAAACAATTTCTGGTTTATTTGAAAGATTTTGGCGATTCTGGTGGAAAAAGTTTTACGAAAAAGCTCTCACTTTCACCATATGTGGTAGCTATTCGTACTTTAGCATGGTCGGGAGATGGAATATCGTAATTAAGCAGGCCAAACTAAAAAAAATGAAATTAAGAGTTTTATTCAATTTATTTTCGTTAGCGAAAATCAAGATATAATTATTGAAACATTTCGAAATAAAATGAGAGTTTTCGAACATTTCAACCTCTTTTTGACACACGTTGTTCCCAGTTTAAATCAGAGCTGATGTACTTTCAGTTATAAAAAAGAGACAATGTAGAGTGTCGAAACTGTCAAATGTTTGAACATGGTGAACGCGGTTGTCATGTGAAGCCGAATTGCGCAAACTCTGCTGGAAAACACAAAACTTCTGACTGTTCCAATGCGGACAGAGTGCGATTTGCAAACTGCAATAACAATCATAAGTCATATGATGGCACGTGTCCCAATCGTGCTATGTATTTGCAATTCAAAGAGAAATACTCGTATAAGCGTTATCCTGCAGCTCATTCTCGGGCTTCGCAAAAACATCATACGCAAGAGAAAATGGACTTTTCTCATTCACAATTCCCACCGTTCTCCGGAGATCGTTCCACGAGCGCAGCAGTGACAACAACAACATCAACACCTCATATTTCGGGCCAACCAAATAGTTCAACAGCAGAACGTGCAAATATCGATAATCTCTTTACTGAGAAGGAAATCACTGAGCTAACTTTTGAGCTTTTAGTAAAATTAAGAGATTGTACAACTAAATATGATCAATTTAACGTGATCCCACACTTAGCAAATTAAGTTTTTGTATCCAACCCAAAAATAATGTATTTACCTAACTTAAAAATAATTTTCTGGAACTGCCGTAGCATCCGCAATAAATTCATGGAACTTGTCAACTATTTAGATAAACATGATATTGAAATTTCACCCAAACTATATTTGTATACTCAATGATAGGGAAATCAACACAGGAGGTGGTGTTGCTAAATTAATTAAAAAAAAGTTTGATGTTCACCATAATACCTGATATTATTATGGAAGTAATTGAAGTTATCGGAATAGAAATTATTTCCGCAGATACTAATAAAATTAAGCTTTTCAGTTCTTATTTTCCTGGTAGTCTAAGTACCTCAGAGCTGAAGTATAAATATAAAAAGGATCTGAGGAAATTTTTCAGTACCAGCGGATATTTTGTCTTTTGGGGGGACTTTAATACTAAGCATAGGGATTGGGGATGCTCGAGAGCAAATTCGTGGGGAAATATTTTACATGAATTCACCACATTCAATTTAATACTTTCAAACATTCCCATTCATATTAATCAACCAATACCGCTTTACGAATTTAGTTCCGATCATCTGCCCGTTGAATTTACTCTCAATTTAAGTTTCTCCTACTTTAGAGACTTGGAATTGAATTACAATAAAACTAATTGGAATATTTATCGTTAATCGAATTAAAAACGCGCTACTTAGTTTACCTACAAATCTTGAACAAATTAATTAACCTGTAGATATTGAAAAAAAACTTAGATATCTTTTATGACAGTATAATGGATGCAATTGGGAGTTCTGTACCAATAACGACTCTCAAAACTAATTGCCTAAGGCTACATAACATTATCTAAAATATGATAAAGGAAAAAAAGATTATTATACCAAAAAAATCCGAAATAAAATTTGCAAATATAGAATAGAAAGCTAAGTTCGCTTGAAAAGAGAATATTTGTAAAATACTTCGAAAAAAACACTCTGTCAATGAATTTCTTGAAAATCACAAAGTGGCCACTCACGTTAATATGCGAATGCAAGACGCGGTTGTTTACACAACTCTAATAGAATTTAATTCAATATCATCTGACACTCCTGAGTCTGAATTCGTAGATAGTAAATACGTGCAGTATCTAATTCATGTAACAAAACTAAGGAAGTCAACAGGACATGATTTCACCAAAAATATTATGCTAAGATATTTACCTAAAGAAGCGATACTATATTTCGCTTTCATCATAAATTCTTGTCTTAAATTACAATACTTTCCCAGCACTTGGAAAACAGCACAAATTATACTGGCATAATGGACTTATATGCAATTTATTTAAATTTCAATTCCTGTCCATTTATCCAACTACCGGCTGGAGCTCCTCAGGGATCAGTACTAGGCCCCTTGCTATACACACTTTATTGTTCTGATTTTCCAAAGCTTAAAAACTGTCACTACGCTATATATGCTGACGATGCTGGCATATTTTACTCACATGTCATAAAATTGCAAAGCGCACTAAAAAGCTTTTCAAACTACACGAAAAAATGAAAAATTAAGCTTAACGAAAATAAAACACAAGCCATCTTTTTCACCAGAAAAAGAAGTCCTTGTAATCTACCAAGCTCTATGATAAAGCTAGGTAACTATGAAGTGCCGTGGTTCACCTCTGTCAAGTACCTCGAAGTAGTTTTTGATAAACAAATTACATACCCTGAGCACATAAAACATGCACAAGAAAAACTAAATATTGCAATGAAAATGCTATATCCATCGATTAACAGGCGGGACAGTATGAGCAAAGAAAACAAATTGATAATATACAAAACAATTTTTCAAGCCATAATTTTATATGCTTCTCCAGCATGGGACACTGTTGCCAAATCACATTTAAAGAAACTGCAAATATCCCAAAATAAGATTTTAAAAATGATGCTCGGGCTTCCCTGGGACTATTCTACTTGAAGACTTCATAGCATTTCGAATATGAAATTCATAGCAGATCAAATTCAAATAGTCACTGACAGGTTCAAGATTCGTAGTGCTATGTTAGAAAACCCTTTAGTTTCTAATCTACACTAAGATTCTTAAATATACAAATATAACTTATAAGCTTACAGCAGGGGTTTTTTTATATTGTAGTATTTTCCTCTGAAATTACTTATCATAAAATATAAGAAAATCTGTGATAATAATAGCGAAACTTAAGCTAAGGCCCGTTTTCACAATGTCCGGTTAAGCACTTAATCAGAACTTAATCGGAAGGTAGCAAAAAATTCGTTTTCACAATGTCCGGTTAAGGCGCATCTGTCAATTAAGTTGCGGTTAACTTAACGCCAACATCGAGTGGCGATTAGCTCTTAACCAGAAGATAATTTGACAGGTGCAAATTGTAAAATAATAAAGGAAATAGTATTCCGACAGTGGTTTTAAAATAAATTTTATTATGGAAAATTTGGAACGCACTGCCTATCTGGCTGCGTTGATGCAGAGGCGTATTTATAGGGAAAGAACGTGCCGTACACAAATAAATTTTTTGGAGAAATATGATGAAGTTTTTATTCGTAATTTCGTCTTTCCAAAAATAGTGCAAAATACGTTTTGGAAAAAATAGAAAATAAAATTAGAAGCTGCACTGAAAGGTTTGTGAATATAGTAAGCTTGGAGTAAATAAATATTGTTAGGCCAGCGGAAATGTTGCTTTTGACATTAGGATGTTGCTTTTGGCGTAGGTATCTGGAGATGTTTTATATAGATTAATTAAAGTGAATGTAAATATAATTATATTAAATTACAACCTCTGGACTCCCAACAATTTCCACACACTCCTCCGCTGTTTCACTCGGCAAAGAAACACCCAAACACTGGTGCGCTGGGTGCGCTGATTTTTCATATGTGGGGGAGAGCACGCTGATGGCTGAAATAATATATGTATTGCTAAAAATCCCACTGCATAGATTTTCATGCGAAATAGCTTACCATCGCTGTCAAAACCATTTTCCAACCCGGTTGCAGATTGTCCCATTAAAGCAGCAAGCCTGTCAGTATTGGCATCTTGCCGCTGCTTAAAGAGTCCGCCACCTGTTTTATACAATTCCATTTTTTCTTTCGCCAAAGATTTCCGAGCTTTTCTCTTCAAATTTTCATACTTTCCTCTTAAGTTTTTGGGCCCTCTCCGAATTCCCACTTGAACCTCAAATTCAACATCAATGTTTTCCCAGGCTTTTCGTTTTTCCTCCCAGGCCACTGCGTCAGTCTTTTTATTTTCAATTACATTGGAGTAGCGCTCCGCCAATGTTATTAAAACACTTTCTTCAGTGCTTGAAAAATTTGGAAGACGATTTCTGTTTTTATTTTCCATTATATTAGAATAATTTAAAAAATACAACGGATAAATTTAAAAATTGCACGCAAAAATGTAAAAATATATGAGCTGTCACGCAGTTTTTGTCTATTCACAAGAAACATTTTTGTGAATTTACCTAAAAATATTCACAATGATCAAACTAACCAGAAGTTAAGTAACCAGAACTTGGTGAAAACGAAAGTGTCACATCAGCCTATCTGACGGTCAGCTATCCTCCGGTTAAAATTAAACTAATCGGACATTGTGAAAACGGGCCTAAGAATGTAAATGAATTTATCTACTTAATAAATTTGAATTTCAATTTGAATTTTAAAGCTTAACTTGAATGATTTTGTTTCGTTTTGGCGAAGTTTTATCGAAACGAATTGACATTGTTAATGTTGAAAGTGCATAAACTCATCGTAACTCTAATTTTAAAATGACTACTTGCAATAATATTAACAGCACACTAAAATTTTAACATTGCAGATTCTCTGTTAATGATATAACATTCTCTGTTTACGATTTAACATTAACGACAGTGTTTCATTTCGGGTAAGAACGAAATAAAATTCATTTCGATTTTGTTTCCACGATAACATTTCCAAATGTTTCAACTGTATCGATTGAAATTTGTTGATTAACCTTGCAACTTTGCTTTTATATTTTGTATAGATTATAAAAGTATGTTTTAAATACAAAAGAATTTTCGCTAAAAATATATATAATTGGCGCTTTATAACAGTGGAAGCGATTCTCGGCCTATATCCTCCTCCAACTTGTGTTTATGTAATTCACATCAAATATACACTCGGAGGACTATCACAAAACACGAGTATTTTAATATTACACGTATATTTAGCAAATCCATTATGGAGCTTCTACATAGGAGTTTATTTAATGCATTGAAATACAAGGCAAATTTTGCTGCTTTGAATGATTTAAAAATATTTATTTTTATAGTATATTTGTGAAATTAAAGGTGTGTAAAGAAATGCACGACCCTATGTCGAGAAGTACCGGGTCGTGATATGAAGATAATTGTATTTTTAAAACTGTTAATATATGTTACATACTCGTACGATCAGTATAAATAAGGCTACCAAAAGTTGTAGAAAGTCAGAAGTAAATTCACCATGGCCAACATTAAAGCTGTTTTCCTTATCTGCATTGTTGCATTCATTGCATTCACCGTAAGTACAGCTAAAAGCAAAAAAGTATTGAATTGGCTGTTTTTATACAATATATGTAAATATTATTTATTTCCTTTCTCAGTGTGTAGTAGCCGAACCTACTGCCGAAGATTCCGTTGTGGTTAAACGGAGTTTGGGTAGCGCCATTAGAAAAGCTGTCCCGATTGCAAAGAAGATTGGCAAGGTCGCCTTACCCATTGCAAAGGCTGCCTTACCCGTCGTGGCTTCAATTGTAGGATAATGAAAGTGAAATGAAGCAAAAATATCCGTTCGTTGTAATATTAAAAAAAAAAGAAAAATAAAAAAAAAATAGTTTGCAAAATATTTGTTTCTTTCCACGTGTACGAGTACTCGTATATATTGTACAATGGCTATCAAGTATGCAGATATGTAAGCAGACACATTTCCTATATAATGCAGAACATGAATTCTCATCAGTACATTTATCACGGCATAATATGGATGTGACAACTGTGAAAATGGTTGTTTGTACTCTTCAGTTTACTGGGATTTATGCAGGGTACATAACGTATAAAGATATAAACTTTAACTGGAAACTCCTCATAAATTCCAATTGTTTTACGGTAAACCGCCTGTTAGGCAGATATGATGCAAATGTGTTGTTTAGTAGAATTGTATAGGCAAAGTTTTATAAACCTGGTATAATAGATCTTTATGCAAAACTTTGTCGAACGCTCGTGCTACGACAAGAAATATTGCAAATCAATACTCTTTGAGCCCGAACGTCTTCCTAATTTCATGAGGAATTTGGTTCACTTATACTACAGTGCCATGTTTTTCCCGAAAACATTGATGTTCTGGTATATCTTTGTTCCGATTGAGAAAATTAGATGTAGATGTTTATGATATCAGAATTCTTTCGAATAGTTTGGATAGACCGGTAGGTAGTAGGCTTATTGGTCCATAGGAAGCTGTGTGTGGTCTTTATCTTTACGAACAATATGTATGTATAATATACATACGTGTATGTAGGTGTTCACAGTAGCTTTGTTGATTTGTTAATCGTTGCTCGGTAGTTTTGACCGTGCATTTTGTTTTTGTACAATCAACAGTATATCGGTTTTGTCTAAAAACTTTCATTGAGAAATTTAATTAAATACTTTGTTTGATTTTCCACCTTCTCAAGGCGTTTTCCCTTTTTCAAAAATGGGAAAAAACGCAATACACTACTGAAACAGAGTACAAAGAAACTGTACCCTTCCCCTCCTGAAAACCGGTGTTAGATAGTATTGACTATAAAGGTATTGTAAAAGAATCACTAGTGAAACCTACGGACGTAAAAAATTAATGATTTTGTGATTTATCAACAAAACCTTATATTAAAGAAAATTCTAACAATGGATTGGTTAAACTTAGAAAATGGATTCTAGTATTTTGTTTAATTTAAATAAAAAAAGTTACATTTTCTAATTGAGGTCAGCCCTCGGCAGGGAATGTCAATCCCTCCGAGTGTATTTCGGACAAGAAATAAAGGCTTCTTGTATAAAAACCATCAACCATTCGGAGGCGGCTTAGTATAAATTGTAGGTCCCTCCACATGGACCACATGTCCCAGCCAACGTAGCCGCTGCTTCTTGCGGTTGTTGAGGCCAATTATGTCGATATCATCGGCGTACGCCAGCAGCTGTACACTCTTATAGAATATTGTACCATCTTTATTCAACTCTGCTGCTCGTATTATTTCCTTCAACATTAAATTAAAAAAGTCACACGATAAAGAGTCACCATGTCTGAAACCTCGTTTGGTATCGCACAGTTCGGAGAGCATCCTGACGGAGCTTTTAGTGTTGCTTAACGTCAGTTTACATATCAGTATAAGTTTTGCGGGGATACCAAATTCAGACATAGCGGCATAAAGGCAGATCCTATTCGTCTTTTCCAAGATTTGGCGCATGGTGAATATCTGGTCAATGGTTGACTTAGGTCCAATCAGTTTGTTGACGGTGGGCTTTAGTCTTTCACACAATACGCTCGACAGGACCTTATAGGCGTTATTAAGGAGGCTTACCCCACGATAATTGGCGCAGACTCTGAGGTCCCCTTTTTTATGGATTGGGCAGAGCACACTTCCAATCGTCGGGCATGCTTTCGTCCGATCATATTCTGCAAAGTAGCTGATGCATGCACCTTGTCAGCTCTTCACCTCCATGTTTGAATAGTTCTGCCGGTGGGCCGTCAGCTCCAGTCACTTTGTTGTTTTTAAGCGAGTGATTGCTATTCTAACTTCTTCATAGTCAGGTAATGGAACGTCTTTTCCATCGTCGTCGTCTGCCATATACATATATATAATATGTATGAATGAATGAATCTTAAATTGTCAGCGTGGACGGTAACATCTGATGAGTCAGCGTGAGAAATGTATGAGAAAACGGTTTTGCGCAAGAGTTATGGTCCTCTACGAGTTTGAAACGGCGGATACCGCAGCCGATGGAACGTTGAACTGTTCAAGACGTTCGACTCGTAGAGGACGCAAAACCTTTCTATCGAAAACTCCTAATGCCGACTCGTCAGATGTTGTCACCGTCCATCCTCCCGCACCAAATGGCAGGACGGGAACGACGGGCGACTTGTAGAGTTGGGTTTTTGTTCGTCGAGAGAGGACTTCACTTTTCAATTGTCTACTCAGGCTAGAGTCATCCCGCGTTGTATTTCAAGTCTGGCATTGTTGCTGATATTAATTTTGGTTCCAATGTAGACGAAATTATCTACGAAGTTATGACTAACGGCACTTTTGTTAAGGTCTATGAAAGCAATGCCATCGGCATACACTCTTGTCAAATATTGTGCTTTGTCTATGTGTATATAGCTCTGCAGCTCTTATTATTTTCTTCAGCATTAAATTGAAGAAATCACAAAATAATGAGTTAACCTGTGTGAAACCTCGTTTGATACCGTACGACTCGGAGAGGTCCTTACCAATTCTGTTATTTATCAGAGGGTGAATTTCTGGCCGCTGCTTGATTTGTCAGGTGTAAAGCCACACTGATAAGGTCCATTATGCTTGTCGTCATGGTTGGGTAATGGAATGTTAAGAGTCAGGATAAAGCTGATACCATATAGCAGTCTGTCATAATCTTGGTAATTTAGTTCATGTGGTTGCCGGGCTTTAGTCCACTAGAGGCCGCTAATCAAACCAGTGTGTGTAGTTTGAAGGTGAGCGTTCCGCGTATCTTTGCCTCCGCTATCTCGCTCAAGTCTCCGCCCCTAAAGAGTCAGTCTACCAAAAAAAAAAAAAAACCATCCGCCAAAGTGCGGGACATTTCTCATTCCTCTTCTTGTCTGCAACTTCTGCAGAAGTCGTGAAATAGTACGCTTAATCTCTCTGCGAAGAGACCTATGGCTGTTGATATATCCTTCCTTTTTAGCTTGATAAGATCAGGTGACCGTCTTTTATGCCATTCTGGCCAATGTGTCTTGGTTTCAATACACGTATTGATACTCTCTATCTAGAGTTCGCATCATTAATGAATAGCTCTTCTATAGTGAGCTTACAAGTGGAGAGCGGCAACCCATTGCTTTAAGTTTCTTTAAGCTGATTTGTCTGAACTGGAAGAGTTTATGTATTGACATATAATCAGCCGAAGCCTCTCATTAGTCCCTTCACCACTGAGTATCTGTGCTCGTGACATTTAAATATCTCTAATAATATCTTGAAAACTTAAAAATCTACAGTCATACATATAATAGAGTTTTTAAAAATTGAACTTAGTTTGTGATAAAAAACCAATCGGTTGGTAGTTTTCGTCATACCTGGTAATCAAGAGTTGCGTATCTAAAGACTGAAACAAAATTAATAAAATCACTCAAGCAATAGTATAGCTAAGCTATGGTTTATAGCAACAACAATATAACCACACTTAATTTACGCTAAACCCCGTAATAATGCAACTTTAAATAATGTAGACAACGTGTCTGAATCTAAAAAGTCATAAAAAAGTATTCACGTCAAGCCTTTACGTCATTTGTTAACAGGAAAATATGTAAGCCGTGTTTTTAGATTTTAGTTCATATCTTTATAGCCCATATTTCTCTTAACTATTTCAATAACTTATTTTACAACTCATGGAAAAAAATTAAAATTAAGAAAGTAGATAAAATTGTGTTTCACTTTTCACCGCTTTGTTAAGATTAAAGGCGCTACAACTGAGATATAAAAAGATAATCGCAATTTTTTGGGCAAATGCAATAAAACGGTTGCCCATTAAAATAAAGAAACTCTCAACGAAACTGCTACTGAGTACAGTGATTTTGAGAAAACAATTTTGTTGGCTTAAATAAAGCGGTAACAGGTCCCAATCTTGGTTTCTGTAAAATAATTACATTATCACCACTACCTGTGCTGGAGTGCTATTGAAAATGATAAGCCGTTGCAAGTGTCAAGCCATCAAATATGAAAAATCTCACGCTCAGAAACACACATTTCGTAGAACGCCTTTAAATTATTAAAAAAAAAATAAAGGTTTTATTTGTCCAAGTTTGTAGTTCGTTGTTAAAATAAATGCTACAATGTTGTGTAATTACCTTCTTGAGAAAATGAGTTATTTAAATGTCACTTATACCGAATCACCTCTTGTGGTTCCAAACTTTAGTGCTCTAATTTAGAAAAGTACGGATTATTATACGCTGTAAATAAAAAACGTCAAGTAAGACCAGACACACTATTTCAAAAATGATCTCTAGAGCATCAAATAGGATACTCATATCAGTTGAATTCTAAATATTTTCACACATACAGATGTAAGTACATATTGCCTGAAATAAAAACGAAAATGGCTCTGACTTTGATAAACTTATTTTATTAAAGAAAAGAAATAAAAAAATAAGAAATCAAAAAATAAAAAATAAAAATAAATAAATACTACCAAATAAAATAAACTAAAATAAAAAATATTAATATTAAAAAAAAGTATGTAACAACAATAAAACCACACTTAATTCACGCTAAACCCCGTAATAATGCAACTTTAAATAATGTATACAACGTGTCTGAATCTAAAAAGTCATAAAAAAGTATTCACGTCAAGCCTTTACGTCATTTGTTAACAGGAAAATATGTAAGCCGTTTTTTTTAGATTTTAGTTCATATCTTTATAGCCCATATTTCTCTCAACTATTTCAATAACTTAAATATTAACAATTAAAAAAATAAAGAGTAAAATTAGATGAATTAAAATTGGAAAAAATATGAATAGATTAGAATAAACTAAACTAAATTAAAAAAAATTAATTATATAAAAAATTATAAAATGAAATGCAAAATGAGATAAAATACTTGAAATAAAAAAATTTCAATTAAATAAAATAAAATGATTCACACAAAAATTAAATGCAACTTTATAATTGAAATAAAGTAAAGCTATATATAAAATAAGGAGTAGAATAAAAGAAAAAAAATTAAAAAGCTGTAATACTTTTTTATTTACGTTAAAACAAACTGAACAAAAATAAAATAAAATGGGGAAAAATTATCAATTAAAATAGAATAATAAATGATAAAAAAATACATGCTAAAGCAAATGAAATACAATAAAATAAATTAAAACACAATCAGATAAAATAAAATAGAATAACAAATAATGAAAAAAATAAAATTGAAATTTGAAATAAAATAAAATATATAAAATCAAGTAAAATAAATAATTTAATAAACAAATAAATAATACTAACTACAAAATAAACAAAAGAATCAAATTAAATTAAATGCTTTTTCAGGTCATTGTTGTGTTGAATTGTTTTTGGGTTGTCATTTAAATGGAACTCTTTCAGACCATATATTTTTGGAAATAGTGAAAAAATTATTACAACAATAGTTTTGGACGGTAGAAGTTATAGTTGCTATTTCGGAAACCACCACGTTTCCTCATCAGACTTCTTTTTCCAGACACCTTTTGTTCGAATGGAATTCGAACTTGGGATGCCCACAGCACGAGCCAATGGTTATCCCATTAAGCTACATGTGTGCCGCTTTAAATTAGGAATTGAAATATACCTAAAAAAAAATAATCTAAACAAAACTAATTTGATATAAAATAAAGTGAAATTAAATTAAAAGATAAATAAAAAGTATAAAAATAAAATAAAGTGGCCTAAACTAAATCAAATAAACCTGATTATAATAACAAACAATTAAATCAAATAAAATAAGTGAAATAAGATTTAATTAAATAAACTGATATAAAATAAAATTTAACAAATCGAATAAATGAAATAAAAATAATAATAGTAAAAAAAAAAAACAAAATAAAATAAAATTAAATTAAATTAAATCAAATAAAATGAAATAAATTGAATTAATATAAAATTAAAATTAATTTGTATATCTTAAAAAATGGAGGGCTAGTTTTCGTACAAACAAACGGACAGACGGACATGGCTATATCAACTCAACACGTCATTCTGACCTGTTCGGTATTAATGGTGCTTTTACGTAGGCTGCTATATATAGGTCTGGCCTAGGCAACACTAAGTGTTGCCAGGTGCAATCTGACATTTCCATTGGAAAGTTTGACATATTTTAGCATAACATCACTCAGAACGTTTTGTCATTTAATCGTGAATTGTTTTATTTACAGGGAATTAAAAAATTCATCTCGGCCAAAAAATGGAATTAACTCGTGAACATTTTCGTGCGATCATTTTCATAACTTTCGACGTGGATTAGCACGACAAGAGTGCATCGATGAACTAAAATCTTTGTATGGCTATGAAGCACCATCCTATAGCACTGTGAAAAACTGGTACAACGAATTCAATCGTGGCCGACGCTCGCTCAAAGACGAATTCCAGGAAGGTCGTCCAAAAACAGCCGTTGTGCTAGAAAACATCGATGCCGTACGTGAACTGATAATGCAAGACCGTCATGTAACATACCTTCAGATAGAGGCATGCCTATGCATTTCTCCCACCAGCATACATTCGATATTGCATGAATACCTGGCCGTAAAAAAGGTTTGTTCTCGTTGGATCCCGCACAAATTGAAAATCGCTCAAAAAAAGGCTCGTGTGGGTTAGTGTAAAGAAATGCTGAAAAAATTCGAAAAAAAAACAATTTTCGTTGATAAATATTCGTATTTTCATTATTAGGCCTACGTACCATATACGTCTGATCAAATCTGCTTTACCTGAAAGGTATGAAAAGTTTCACAAAAATTTGTAGTGACCACACAGCAATATGTAATTTTTTCTATGTATAATTTTTACAGACCACAAGAAAAATAACTTCGGACCATGTTCTGGGCTTATGTTAGAGAGAACATAAGTAAAATAATTTTTTTCAAGTAAAATTGGCGACTTGTAACCGCTGAAGCGTTGAAGCCGAACTGCTCTTACAATTTGTGGTGTGCAACTTGATTTGTTTCCAACAAATGGAGGGACCTAAAGTGTATTTTCAGATGCCTCCACACGGCTGATGGACTTTTATAACGAGTTTTTTTTTTATTACGTATGAGAAAAATAATTCGAGGGATGGATTTCCCCTGCCGAGGGATGTCCGCATTTAGAAAAAATTTTTATTTAAATTATTATTTATGTTGGTAGGACCAGCTACTTACTGCTAACCACTTGGCGCATTTTATAATCAAGAAATATTATTATACTGAGGGTACACGGAGGTAAGGCACATAATTTTACTGCGACTTCCCAAAAAAATTTGACTTGAAATGCCATAATAATTTATTATTTTAAATAGCAAATTTTCAGTAAGAAATCTAAAACTGTCTGAAACTCGCAAATAAAGATCACACCAATCTTATTCATCTCAAAAAAATTTCATATAAAAAATCAAAACGATTAAAAAGGAAAAAAAGCCTGCGAACTGGTTACCTGACAATTCTTGGAACAATTTCGTGCAACACTTTATTACACGTACCAAAAGCGTTAGCCGCCTCCATTGTGTGCGTAGTGATATTTCTTTCTGAATGTCGGGTAACAAAGCCAGAAGCACAAGAAAATAGCTGAAACCCTAAACCAGCATAGGATCGCCATCACATCGCGCAGTACGTGATAACAAATATACGAGTATGCGTATGTGTTATTTGGGACATTTGGGTATGTTAAAACACAAAGTTGCATGTTTTTGTCATTTTTTTTTTATCCGTAACAACAACTAATTAGACATGTTAAAGTCGACGTAGAGTTTCCTTTCATTGCGAGAAAAAAAAAAGATTGGACTAATTAATTGCACACAAAATGCGTTCAACAGACGATATGTGAGCTCTGTTTGTGTGTGTGTGTGTGGAAGGCTTGGCCATGCTCAAACGTATGTAGGTGTGTATTTCTTGGTATCATGCGCTAAATGGCGGATCGCTTTGTAGCATTGCTTGGCATTAAATTAAAAATAACATCACGGCAAGAGAGCAGGAGCAGCTGCGAAGAATTACTGCTTCTTAATATCTTGATAGGCGGCTGTTAGTTTTAGTCGGTGTTTGGGTTGGTTCGACTCTTGCCGATCTACGGCCTCCGGTCTTCGGTTCATGGTATACGAACGGCGTGCTTTTGCATATGAACGCGTCGCAGTGTCTGGTATGGACGCTGCTTTGCTGTCATTTTCGGCTTAGATTCCAGTCGCACAGCACTGGTACTCCGATTTTGTTCTCCCAACGATATTTTTAGAATGACAATAAAAATCAACTCGGAAGTGTTCTAAATTCAAGAATTTCCAGAGTTAATTACTAGTGGTATTCCATGGGTTGCACACTTGTATTATTTAGCGCTGCCATTAAATATTGTCCCAAAATCTGTGCTCTCTATAACTTGGAATCCAACCACATACACAGAAGAGATCGAAAATCTAGAACAGTACCTCTGGATGTGCTGGCCTTTAGCTAAGTGAGACGTCATCTCTTCAACGATGCCTTATGGAAATGGGTAAGTGCGGATGAAAGAAAATCAAGCAACATCAATTTAAGGGATCCTTATAAAACACGATGTTGGGTTCAACCGGGACCTGTTCAATGACTGAATCGCGGTCGCTCATAGTCAGATCCACAACTATCCCTTCCGGGTAATTAATACCACCACTGCCTAAACTTGAAATGTAAAATTGTATATACTGCTGAAGCGATTTTCATCTAATTTGTGGTGAACGCCTCTATTTTCTTCCAACACATTGAAAGACTAAAATTTATTCCAACCCGTCCTTCTTTGCTTGGAGTAGACTCGGAACAATGACATTCCCTGCCGAGGGGAGACCCCAATTGGAAAAAAATACTATTTTTATTTAAAATGCTAGATTTGGTCTGGCCACTGCTCGAACCTACACTGTTAACCCCTCGGCTCCTGTGGCGGCCAACTTCGGCTTGAAATTTTCTACAGTAATTTGGAAGTCTAAATCATTTATAAATCTTTGTATTGCACCTGCGGTAGCAAGAAAAGGGGCCCTTACTAATGTTGCCCGGGGTATTGAAATAGGCACGCCAGATGTAGAAAAGCTTTCTCAGAGCTATGCGGGTACAAAAAAATGTGTAGCACCTAGCTTCTTTATTATAACCCTGAAGGGAAAGGCTTGCTATATCAGCTACATCATCACGATAGTCGAGTCATTAGAGGTCATCGCTGTGGTGCTTGAATTCGTGGTTCGATTTTCGAAGCAGCCAAACTCATTTCTACTTTTATTTTCATTTAACTTTATTTCATTTTTTGTGAAATAGAAATTCAACATGCCTAAATGAACTGGTATACAACTAGTATGAAGCTAATGCATAATTGAACAATTGGCAGTTCGTAGAACATCGCCTTGTTATAAATACCAGTTGGTTACATGGGAAATATTATAGTTGTTCGATGAACTAGTTAGGGCAAAACTATTGTACATACCAGTTGAATTTCAGCTAACAACTAGTATATTCCCTGCATTTAAAAAGCAATTACAAGCAACATACATATCTAAGTAACGAATGTTAGGCCCAGCTCGTTATTATTTCGCCGGCTTAGATCAAAATTAACATCGTATTCATATGTTATGTATTGTCCGACCTAATTCAACGAAGTTTAGAAGATATTTATATAATATTTACTATAATTCAGAATGATAAATATACGAATATATATCCCACGGTTGCACACGAACACAGTGCATGCTTACGTCATTTCTTAACACCTCTTCTATTTCACACTTTCCGAATGCAGTCTGCTCTCCGCCGATGTTGAATAGGAGATTAGCGTATGAGCAGCAGCGCAGTTGCAGTGGCTGTTTTGCAAGAAAGTGGATATACAAATAGTACACATACAAGCATATATATTATGTATGTACATGTATGTACATGTTTGAGTACAACTACGCACTATGAAGCGCAACTGAGGGCTGCGAATAGACGTTCCTTTTTGGTGAGCAATTCCGTTTGGCGACAAAAGGTCTACCATAAAAATGTGGCATTCGGCCCATTCACACAACAGCATGAGAAGAAGCAGCAGATCTTTTGGCTGCGATTGCGTGGAAGTGTAATTTGCATCATTGCCGAACGGCCATAATGAGCTGGCAAAAGCAACTAAAAAGCTGGTGAGCGCTCATTCAGCTCATTCATACAATTATGTGACTTTTGTTGTGATTTTTTGATATATACACATATGGACAATACATACATACATACATACATACATATATAAATTAGTATATTTGTACATGTAAACATATATGTATTTATACAATTTCAAGTCTCAACCGAAAGTATCATTGGCCCACGCCTTTCGCATACAAACGCCAACACACACGCACACTCCTGCATGCTCGAATGGACAGACACAGGTGTCGCATTACCAGCCCTTTTTATTACACTACCAATTCAGTTTTTATGCTGAAATGCCATACCACGTATTTGAGATTTTCTGCGTTCACTACTTATGTAAACTAGTGCCCGTTGGTGTTGGTGTTGTTGTTGTTGCTGTTGATTGTGGTTTATCTCGGTTGGAATTACTGTAGTTTGCGCTTGGTTTTTTGATTACTTAGCTAAAGTTTTGAATTTCAGCCAATTAATTTTTAAATCACACACCCAATTTGGTATTTTGTGGCTTTTGAGATTTAATTTTCTCTCGCTCATTGTAGGTGCTACATGCATACAGATATACGCACACATGTACATAAGTGTGTATATCATTATATTCTTAATAACATTCACAGTTAATACATTTTCATTTCCGGTTGTACTCATAAATAAAATAAAATGTTTGGTAGTTTTTGATTTTTTAACAACAACAAATTCATATTCAAGTTTGTGTACATATGTAGGTATGTATAACTTTTTCATAATTGTGTCTTTGTGTTAGATTTTTATCTTGATAAGTGTTAAAAGTGTCGTGCAATTAATTAAGTGTTGGAAATTCAATATTTTTGGGTAGTAAAATTTAAGAAAATTCTCAGACAGAAACACGGTGTGATCTAAGTTAATTTGCTTTTTTGTAAATTGGATTTTAGTGCAGAAAAAAATGTAAGGAAAACTCTTTAAAAGAAAAATGAAAAATTGAAAAAATAACAAAGAAAATTAAAAAAAAAAATAATTATCTTTATTTAAATTGGCTTATGCGGATGGCTAGATATTCTTTTATATCAAATCACATTCAATTAACAGTTCATTAAAATAGTTTACTTGAATCACTTAAATTTGCTGATTTCATGAACGCATTTTGGACTCTTATCACATTTATTATACATCACATGACATGAAAAATTTGGCATGAAAATATGAATATTTCCCTGCGCAACAAATTCACGTGACTTACCATATACCAGGTTTTCATTAGGTCATATAATATTTTTGACATCAAAAACTGAGCAAATGTCGGTAAAGTAGTGCATGTCCAAGACTGTCGTCAAATTTTCGTGCCTTACAATTGGCAGCCCGTTTTCATCTTAGCTGTCAATGTGAACCGACAGTTTTTGACAGCTAACTTGTTTAAATATAAATAATATTAAAATTAACAATAAAAGGAAAAAATTGTTATTGCAACGGCGGCGCTTTGTCTTATAACGAGCTTAAAAGCGTGGAACAAAAAGCGAAGTCTACAAAGAAATACAAAGCAGTGGTGGATTCGGCCTGCTTTAAGAAACTTGACAGACACTTCCCATCGCGACATCTTCAAAATATCTGCCACATCCTGCTATTGGACTTCCCAAATGTTCCGACTGCGGTATTATGGTGTTTTCTGTATTTTCGGCCATATTTTCAACTGACAAACATATTAGAAAATATAGTCAATTGCATATTATAAAATGTTACAATAAAATATAAAAACGTGCATAGTCCCGTGTCTTTCAATACATATATGTACATATTGTATATATGTATTCACTTTTCATCAGGTGTTCACGTGGCAAACGAAAACAATTTGCCAAAATAATTTGTGTGTCAAAGGCTGCCACATCGATGCGCAAATCGACATTTCCTTGTTTTCATTTGGGTGACATTTTGTATGACTGTACGTTGACAAATATTACACCAACGCAAATGCAACCATATGACAACCCGTTGTCACTATTTTGACAGCATTTGCCGTCAAATATGACCTAATGAAAAAAAATGAAAACCAGGCATTCATCATGCAGGCTCATCGTTTCATCATTCGTTTGCTTCGCATTTAATTGATCACGTGATATTTTTTCGCATCACATCATATTTATTAATCATGTGATTGTCTTTTAGATCACAGTATCATCAAATCACATTTAATATATCATGTGATATTACAAGTAAGTTAGACCCTATCTTTCAATCATTATATTATTTCATAATCATTTGTAGTGCATAACATCACATCACATTTAATACATCACGTGATATTTTTGTGCATCACATTACATGATAGTGCATTTATCACATCATCATCATGTTTATTATATCAATTTCGGAAACATCTGATTATGTTTGCATATGTGCATTATCCGTCACTACATCCATATATAAATTTGGTTGAGGTAGCCTTAATTTGGCATTTTGTTCAAAGCGAGTGCACAGTGGGTATTACTAATAATTGTTCAAGGAGTATACTTAATGTTTTTTTTTCAACTTTTTTGTTAGTATAGTTTATGAATTATTTAGTTCAGAAACCTAGTACCTTCAGAGATAGACTCACTGGACTATATGAATCCAATTTCCAATTCTTATTTGCCAACTGTGAGGCTAGACCAAGGACCCGGATTGTTTGTTTGCAAAAGTACTATAATTTCTCTTTTCTAGCAGATCTGTTAACAGGGGATCTACCCGATAAATTCTAGGATGGTAATCGTCCGCATTTCGTAAGTATAAATAAAAGCCAATGAAGGCAAAGGTCAATTCGTGGTGCCTTTTCTGTGGATAGGTTAACATCACTATCGGTGTTGGTGAGGATCAAAAATTGTTTATCGAAGGAATATTTACAGACCTCTCTAATAGTTGAGAGCCATAGGCATCTCATAGAGCCTCAAATTTAGAAGTCTCGACAAAAATTTGATTGAGTACTAATTTTCGCAACTTAACACCACGAGCCCCCTCAATCCCCCCAATTATATTAACGAAATGTGGTTTTTGCTTCGACGTTAAAATGATGGAAAGAACTTTTTTTTTTGAACCATTCAAAGCAGTGGCGCAAAGACTTTCTTCGGTGTACATCCAACTTAAGTGGCAAGAGGTTAAGGAGATTTACCTATATCCCGAAGTCCGACAGAGTACCGAAACCCTATAGACCAATCAATCTAACATTTGTCTAACAACAAAATACAACCTGATCGACTGTTATTCCGACAGTTGTTCCGGTTGTTGGATCAACTGAAAAATCGATCTATAAACGAGAGTATCGCTCTTCACATTGCAAACACTACCGCATTGATTTCGTCAATTCCCTTATTTGGAAACAACTAAAACTAATAATACTTGGCAGGTTGAGCCATATGTTAACTAACAGACAGGCTGTATGTGAAGCGGAAGATTTATATCATTCACAAAGTCACATGTGGCCCTCCACAAGGTGGGATCTTGTACCCACTACAATCTAAATTCACATTCGCTATTGTTTTAATCTGTTGAGCACTTGGCGTGCAAAGTAGGAAGAATTTAAATTTTTGCAGGCTTCCTAAAGGAATGAACCTCCGCGAGAGGGAGAGTAAGATAGAGAGGGAGAGAGAGGAGAGAGAGTGCACTTTAACTCGCAGCTGTTTGGGCTAATGCTGCAACTACCCATTTTACATTGCTAACGTCCATAACAGCCGACTGGAAGAGCAATGTATATACACGAGTTATCGACGCTTCTCACAGCGGCGGAATGTTGCCAGCTGCCAGTGTGTTTGCATACTTTTAAACAAATTTATAATTTTCGTCAACAAATTTCATAATTTATATGTTCGAATATGAACACAAATCAAATATACATGATATATATGGTAATAAATAATTAATTACGAATTTAGTTTTCATTTCCTTTGGAAAAACTATGCATTTTCATATTAATAGTTATTAGTTTATTTCATATTAGTTTACAAAATCTATACTGGCAACCTTGTACAAGAGCGAGAAATGAGCTGAGCCGGTTTTACGGAAAAAATCAAATCGCCGCTGGTTTCTATGGGACAACCGTCAGTAACGGTATGGGCGAACGGTGATAACTTTTCATTTGCATGGCGCTCTCATAAGATAGGTTGCTATGGACGGAAGGTACGTGAGATGGGTAGTTGCAGCATAAGAGGTAAGAACTCTCAGTAAACCTGGAAAAATCTGAGATATGTCGCTTTAGTAGAAAGACAAAAGTTCATCCATTCAACCAACCACCTTTAAGAGGTTAAATAACTTAGCTGGAGGTAATATGCGCTATAGCTTTTCAAAGCTTCACATGTATGTTTTTGCTTCATCAAATATTTTCTTTATAACGTGTCTTGACTAAAGTATTATTTTATGCAATAAGAATTATTAATTTGGTTTCTACAATTAACAAATTTTATTGTATCAATTTTTCCACTAAACTATACCTCGAACTTACCACCCACAATAATTCCAACTAACAATAACACCAGATTTAAAGTACATATAAAAACACCTACGCACCCAAGAAACCATTTTTGGATCCGTCCCTGAAATATATATGGTACATATACCATACATATGGCCGTGGTAACCGAGTGATAAGCATTGCATACTGCCATTCGGTAGGTCCAGGGTAGGTAGGGTTCAACATCCAAAAATTGTAGAAAATTAATTTAAATAAAAAATTAAGTTAAATTTTCTAATTGTGGTCGCTCCTTCACAGGGAATGTCAACCCCTGCGAGTGCATTTCTGACATGAAATAAGGGCTCCTCATAAAAAAACACATTACTTCAGCGGTCACAAAGCGTCGAATATATATGTATGTACATTTTTAGTACTTATTAAAGCTTATCTTAATTGAAAACAATAAAATGAGCTTGGAAGCATCAGAATTTAGTCTATTTACTTGCGTTTCTATCTTTTTGTACACTTATTATGTTGTAAAAATTGTCATTAAAAATTACTTAGAGTAATTTTATATCTACTAACAAAAGCTGTTTCTATTTACAGCGTTCAATCCATTTGAAGGTAAATTGTTGCGGTTAACTTAAAAAAATGTAACTTTGTACTGAATTTCAGTGTTCTTTCCGAGATATGAGTACTCAAGAGCTACACACTTTTATTTAATTATAATTTAGAACTAATAATTACAAAAAAAATTAACTTAATTCTAAGGCCGACATAGGAGAATTTGTTTCCTTCGATCGTTGTTCACACGGTTCTTTACGTTTGAATTCACGATGCGATATCTCATATATAAAATGTATTTCAATTACCGTGAAATACAACCGTTAACAGAATAATGCTCATGTACACTGTGTAAGCATTATTCTCCATAACTAAATTCCGCTAGTTATCCCTAAAATCAAGTTATATCCAAAATCTGGACCAAAATCTTAGACCAATCCTTTGGCACTCAAATAGAAATCATAAGAAAATGTGTCTGTATCTCGCGTTGTATAAGTCTGAAAGATGATAATTCGTACTAAAAAAGGTTCTCTGACAGTTTCATGATTGGTTGATTCAAGAGAAAATACGCTACATTTTACAGTTTTTCTTCGATAAGGGCGAGAACGCAAGCCAGACGGCTGAAAATATGAATAGCCCTTATGGTTCTGATACTGTTACAGTCAATAATGCACAATTTCGGTAATTTTCATCTAAAAAATGCTTCACTGCTTCTATTGCCCAAAGATACATATAAAGGGTGGTTAAATTTTCAAGGGCCGATGTTGATTTTGAATAAAACACAAACTATTTGTGAAATTATTGAAATTTTATTTTATTATGATATATTGGTATTACTCAATTATGTATGTATGTATGTATGTATGTAACAAAATATCGGCCAAATGAGCGCCGCGACCTCGGCGGCACACCTCCATACGATGGTCCAAATTTTCGATGACGCTGAGGCGTAATGGAGTTTCTATGCCGTTAATGTGTCGAATTATCTCATCCTTTAGCTCTTGAATTGTTGCTGGCTTATCGACGTACACCTTTTCTTTCAAATAACCCCAGAGAAAAAAGTCCAACGGTGTCAAATCACATGATCTTGGGGGCCAATTGACATCGCCATTACGTGAGATAACACGGCCATTGAATTTGTTGCGCAAAAGAGCCATTGTTTCGTTAGCTGTGTGGCCAGTGGCACCGTCCTGCTGAAACCACATATCGTCCACATCCATATCTTCCAATTGTGGCCGTAAAAAATTCGTTATCATCTCACGATAGCGAACACCATTCACAGTAACTGCCTGACCAGCCTCATTTTGGAAAAAATACGGCCCGATGATGCCGCCAGCCCATAAACCGCACCAAACAGTCACTCTTTGTGGGTGCATTGGTTTTTCGACAATCACTCTTGGATTCTCATTCGCCCAAATGCGGCAATTCTGTTTATTGACGAATCCACTGAGGTGAAAATGTGCCTCATCACTGAAGATGATTTTCTTCGAAAATTTTCATAATAAGTCTGGATAACTTTAACACGTTGTTTGATTGTGTATCTCTCCATGGTTCAAATTGAGTAAGTCTGAAATAGAGAAATGTCAAATTAAATTCAGAAAAAAACTTGGCGTTTAAGTGTGGTTCACATTCAACATCGGCCATTACAATTTAACCACCCTTTATAAATACATATATATAAATAAAACGTCTTTTCGCTATCTCGACGAGCTTCTGCTAATACATAGTATATATTTATATGTACATACATAATATACAGAGATGTGCTTATGTATATAAATTTGAAAATTAATTTCAATTTAGATCTCATGCAAAAATTCGACGAATTATAATCAAGTATATGTGTATGTAGTTGCATGTATATTTGTGTACATTATTACATACATGAAATTTAATTTAATTACCATAATAGTCATAATTATTTTCGAAATATACAAACGAATGGACTGTAAATTGAGGCTAATTACTTTATAAGTTGTTGCTGACATGTTTACATACATACATACATACGTTACACGCACACAATACGCGGAAGCAAGCAAGTAATTTTAACAGAAACATACGTGTATATTCATACATCTCATTTATATTTAAATAACCAGTTGATTGACATGTTTCTAACGCATCACTAGCTAATTGCGACACTCAAACTCAAAGAGACAATTACAACAATACATATCAAAATGGCTCATAACATTTTTAATGACTTTTTCGGTACAATTTCATGATAAATACATAAATGTCATTTGTTAGAGACCACGTCGAACTATTTCCGAACTTAGCTGAACTCAAACGCATACACAAAGTCGGACTGGAGCTAGAGCGTGTGCGCGGAGACGCGTGTTTAATGGTACGCATGCGCAAAACCGCATACGCTATCAAGTTTATCTCTAATTAAACCAGCGCTTGCTACATACCATACGAGTATGTATGTAAATGTACATTTGTACAGGCGAGTATGTAAATACAATGTACGAGTATATGTACTCGTAGCTCAGGTGGCTTGCTGCCAGCCGTTTGCCGCACACATTTCTTTTAACAGCTTATCGTTCGGCGGCGTTAGGTGTGCGGCGTGCGGCGTGCGGCGGCATATTGCATATGGCATGTTCATGTTAAATGGCTTAATGGCTGACGACCAGTTTTGACACTTGAACATTGGTAAGCGTCCTGTTTTCCATTTCCACTATCCATAATATAACAGTTAATTTTTATGATGTGATTTAGTGTTGTTTGCGCACATGTTGCAAGTACATGAGTGTGGTTGTTGTTGTTGTTGTTGTTATTGTTGTGGCAGTAGCCACTACTGTATGTGTGTACGTAATTTACAAATAATCAGAAATAATTACGAACACTCTCAGCTTCAGGTTTTCCACAACACATCAGCGTGCGGCAACTTTTTTTACAGTTATTTATTTAGCGCACTCTTTTAGCTGATTTTTGTTGTTAGTGCTAAATACAAAATATATTTTTTTATTTTTGCTCCACTTGCACATTAATGCTACTAAAATGCTCGCAATGAGCTTAAATCGCTGCCATTAATTGCTGCTCACGAAGTAATCATGTTTGCTGTCATGCTGTTACTGTTGCTGCCACAACTGAGTAGCGGCAATTAAGTATATTTCAACTCTAATATCTAACGTGTTATAAAACTAGTGCAAAAAGTAGTGAAAATAACACATAAAAAATACTGCACTGCACTTAATTGGTTGATTTGAAAGTGTGAAGAGTTGCTGATAAGCTCCGGCAACCAGTTTGCCATTTGGCCAACGAAAGACTTAAGCGACGAACTTGTCATAATAAATTTCGACTTGGTGTAATCAATTGTCTTTAAATATAATGAAATGAGTCGCGAAATGTGATGGCAATATTAATTATACATTAGAAATTAAATAGACTTTTTATGCTGATGATAAAGTCGAGATGAATTGTATATACGGGTAAACTGCGAAAGCAATTAAATAATTCATCGTCAACACGTTGATCAGGTGAAGTAATTGGCACGAGTTAGTGGACACAGAATTAGTGTCGGAAGTAAGTGCCTATAGATAACTGTATTTTCATATAGAAAACCAAACCTTAAATTCCACTTCTTTTATCATAACATAAGTAACACTGCATAAAATTAGTGAGTTTTAAAATGTCATTTAAATATTATATTATTTGACATCAAACTTCAATTTAAAGCAAAGAAAAAAATTTAAAACTTAACGAAATTTTGAAAAAAAAGCTGCTTAATTTTTTACCAGTACCATTGTGATAGCCTCCTATATTCTTATTAAATGCTATGACATTTTTAACACTAAACCTACCGACACTTTATATACCAAGTTTTAGTTGAAATTTACCGGTTTTTTCGATAAAGAAAGCACTTAATTTTCAGAGGAGTCTCAAAATTTTTTTATTAAAAGTATTGACCATTGGTTTCTACACATTTCGCCCATCTCTCAGGCAAATTATGGATACCATTCCAAAAAACTTTTCTCTTTCGAGGCAAACCATTCGACGAGCCATTTTTCGACTTCTTCAAAATTAGAGAAGCACTGCTCTGCAAGGGAGTGTCCCATCGATGCGAATAGGTGATAGTCGGACGGGGCGAGGTCTGAAGAGTACGGCGGTTGCGATAATATTTCCCAATTAAGTGCTTTTAATGTGTCTTTCATCAGTTTAGCGGTATGAGACGGCGCGTTGTCATGTCTTCGGGCCCATTCCGACCGTTTTTCGATCAACGCATGATTCAAATTGATCATTTGTTGTCTGTAGCGATCCGTGTTCCCCGCTTCACCAGGCTTTAACAACTCGTAGTACACCACACCACACTGGTCCCACCAAACACAGAGCATTATCTTACGGCCAAAGCGATTTGGCCTTGCAGTCGATGGGCCAGCTTCACCAGGGGAAAGCCATGATTTTTTTCGCTTCGGGTTCTCAAAATAAATCCATTTTTTGTCCCCCGTGACAATTCGATGCAGAAAAAATTTCCTTTCGAATCATTGAAGCAGCATTTCAAAAACGGAAACCTATTCGGCATCTTTTTCGCTATTATTTTATTTTTAGCTATTACTTAGTGGTTTTTTTTTTCTTATTTGCCATTAGAGCCCGAAACCTCCCTAAATATATTATAAATTAAAGCTCGATCAGAGGTTGAGTCTGCTTCAATTTCTTGCAAAATTGTTTGATCGGCGAAAATTTCAGTAAGTCGGTTTGCTATATCAATTTCCCCAGCTTTTGTCCATTCCTCATCGTCCTTTGGAATTGGGCATTTTGCAAACGTCGTTACTCCGTATATAGCATAAAAACTGGGGTCTCTTATTCCATCAATCAATATCTAATAAATATGTCTTAAAAGCTCGTATGAAAAACTTAAGCCGATCGGTTCAGCCGTTTCAGGGAAAACAGTGTTTCAAGAAAAATAGATTTAAAGTTTTGGGAACCATTTACACTAAGACTACTCCGCCTTGCGCTTCGCCTATTTTCGAACGACATGAGACGTCCTTAATGATACGAGACTGTTTTTCGGATCTTACTTACTTACTTACTTTACTGACACAGACACCGCTTACGCGATTATAGCCGTTATAAATTCGGCTTAGCTGACCAGCTTAGCAAGCGGATTTACAGCACAATGCCCATTTCGTGATAAGCACTTAGTAAACTCTCGGGCAATATGAAGCATGCCCAACAATTGGAATCTAGGCGTACTCTCCCTAGTCCAAAAAATGGGATACTATTATCTCCAATAAAGAATAAGCCAGGTTTTGTCAGTATAGAGAAGGACTTATTCGAGCTATTTGATACTAAATTAATAGAACCAACATTTCTGAATTCAGGAAATGCTCTCCTCGTTGCTGTCGTTAAAAGCTAACAACAATACGGTAAGTGAATTCAATTATGAAACACTCAAGCCAGCAACAACAATGGACGGCGCTAAGCAGACTTTGTTTCCGCCGTTTTTTCAAAAAAAAAACGATCCATTATTCCAATTCTTCGAAGGATTGAAAATGTTGATCTGCCAGGCCGTGTGCCATCGAACGGAATAGATGGAAGTCAGAAGGAGCGACATCTGGGGAATACGGCGAGTGGGGCAAGACTTCCCATTTCAGCGCTTCCAGGTACTTTTTGACCATTTTTGCGACGTGAGGCCGAGCATTGTCGTGTTGGAGAATGATTTTGTCATGTCGCTCTTGATATTGAGGCCGCTTTTCTTTTAGCCCGCGACTAAGGCGCATCAGTTGCGTTTGGTAGCGATCTCCTGTGATGGTTTCACCCGGTTTTAAGAGCTCGTAGTAAATCACACCGAGCTGATCCCACCAAATACAAATCATAACCTTGGCGCCGTGAATATTCGGTTTTGCCTTCGACGAAGAAGCATACCCGGGCTTTCCCCATGATTTTCTGCGTTTAGGATTATCGTATCGAACCCACTTTTCATCACCGGTTACGATTCGATGTAAAAACCCCTTACGATTTTGTCTTTGAAGCAGTTGCTCACATCAACATAGACGGCGCTCGATGTCCCTCGGTTTCAACTCGTACGGCACCCAGTTTCCTTCTTTCTAAATCATGCCCAGGGCCTTGAAACGTTTTGAAATGGCTTGCTGACTCACTCCCAACGATTCGTTGTTCAGTTGTTCATCTTTGAAGGTTTTTTCTCTTCCACCACCATGTTTGTCTTCGACATCGTAATCACCATTTTTAAAACGTTCAAACCACCCCCGACACGTTCTTTCACTCAGAGCAGCATCACCGTAAGTTTCTGAGAGCATTCGATGCGCTGCAGCTGCATTTTTTTTTCGAATTGTAACAGAAAGGTAAAACTTCCCGCTAATGAATAATACGAAAACAAGAACAACTGTCACTGAAACGGCGATGACAATTCGTTAGGCACTGTCTACACTCATTTTAAAGGCATTATCATCTATGTATTTCAACCAGCCTCAGCCGGTACAGCCACCTATCGGAAAACCGCGGAAGCAAAGTTGTACACCGATATATAAAAATAAATAAATACATATAATGAATTTTACAAACAAAAGTATTAATTTAATACATATACGTTGATATGTATGCAATGCATATTATAATTAATAATTAGTAATATGGAAAATTGTTAACTCATGACGGTGAGAAATTCGATGCCACTTTTGTTGCCTGAAAATGAAAAATTATTTGAAAGGTGAAAAACAACAAAAAACCAACAGCTGCTGAGCTTATAAGAAGGCGTTGATGCGTTTTGCCGCTTATTACAATACGCCAACACACACACAAAGGGAACAATGGATTTAAAAAAAAAAGAATAAATATCAGCATTGCGCCAGCGGCGCTTGAAAGTAGCAAGCAGCCAATCAACTCAATATGCGCTCACTCACAGCCAAATTCACTTACAAACACATTCTCACACACAAGTACTTACACAAAACTCATCAATTTCACCCAAGTAGCTCATCAATACTCATCAACTTGTTACCTAGAAAATAACCTGCGGTTAGTGAGGCCCAACAATGCCCGAACATGCCTGAATTATTGTTTTTTGAAATATTATTTGAACATCTTCATTTCCATTCTCACTCTTCAATAGTTTGACTTATATGCTTATTAAAGATGACCAACATGCAGCCGTTGGTTAGTGCGTTGGTGAGGTAAGAGTAAGCTCCCTATGCCAAATGAACCGTAGAATGAGTATGTTGAAATATTTGTCCTCAGCAAACAGAAAGCCATCAATCTAGTTCACCACTCAAGCGCGCTCTACTCAATTGGCGCTGTCAGAGTATTTGTTGATTTGCCTGTTTGTTTGTACGTTTGTTTGCTTTTCCTGGGTGTTTAACAACTTGATTAGGTTTTCTGTGTTTTAGGTTAATGTGCGGCGCATATTGGGATGCGCTTGACCCAGAGTGTGTATGCGTAGGCTGTGGTGAGCGCACCAATGTTGAGGAGTATTTTGTTCAAAGTTGAAAAGGTTCGAAGTTAATAAATAATATTTGTCTGCCATGAGATTTTTTCTCGCATTTCTGTAATTTTTCAGTGGAAAAAATAAATCAATTTCGTTTATTTAAATATTTGTACTTAATTTATTTATAGTCGTTAATTTTGCATGTTTCACTTTTTTTTAATAACAAATGTGTTGGAGTTTATTAAAATCCTACCTGCCGAGGTTTGAAGTTAAATTTTCCACTAATTTGATTTTACAAACGAAAAACTTAAGAAACGAACTTGTGCAGGCGCAAAGAGATGAGAGTATTTGGCATACAAAATCCATATAAGCTTGGAAGACAACAAAAGTAGAAGTATCCATGATGGTACACAAATTATTAAAAATGATGCACATACTATGTATGATACCTCTCAACCGCAGAGTTTTATACAGAAAATAATATGATTAATATCTCTCTTCTTATTGATAAAAGCAAAGATATATTTATGCGAATCATTGGTCAAAGACGTATGTAATTCTTTATTTTAATTAATTTATTAATTATTATTTTTATATTTTATGTCATTAATAACTATTAGCTGAAGTTACATCTTTTTCTCTTTGAACAGATCATAATTATAATCATAAGTAATAATTTTTTTCTATTATACAATATTATCAATTTACTGTTAGGCTTTGTTCTCTTAAAATATATTTTATTGAAAATAAAAAAAAATAAAATTTCATTAACGACATAACGTCCAAGCAATGCTCTTTCCGTGAGCACTCAAATGAGTACTTTTGGACAAGTAGCAGTGTACTGCTGGAAAGACACAGCTCCGCATCTAATGGTGTCCTTACGGCAGGATGTAATAAATAATTAATGGAAAAGAATTTTTTTGTTAATTTATTATTTTTCTTAAACAATTTATTGTCATATATCTAAAATTAAAAAATGATTCAAAATATTTAGACACTTAATAGTAATTAATTAAACCAATGGCAATTTTGTATATTTGCAGTTATAATTTTAAAGCTTAATGTATCAAAGTTAAGTTATCTTTAGAAAAAAAAAAATAAATAAAAAATTAATAAACTAATTATATAAACTAACAAATATAAAAATTGAAAAAGAAAATTCAAATAAATTAGCGTAACCGTAAGAATAAAATTGAATAAGTAAAATTAGTATCTGAAACATTTTATTATTAATTAATTAAAGACATTAAAATATAATAACACGAAATTTTTAAGGAGGAATCCCGTGGATGATATGGTAAGATAAACAGTTTTGACCAGTAGGCGGTGAACATAAAACTGCTTATTCTCCACAAATAGAGCATCAATGACACGCTTTTTCTTGTCTTTTAAAGTATTCGACTGCAAATTTGTGTGCTTCAACGAAAGTAAATATTCATCGCGTTTGAGTTATTTAAATTCTAAGTAGTAATGTTTGAACAAATATCAATCTGGAGCTTCATGAATGCAGTCCCCACAAATGTTAAATTTTTATATATAAATTAATTAAAATAAATATTAATTATATAAAAATTATTACTATATTTACATAAAATAATCCTGAATCGAATTGCATAAATTGAAAATGGGTCAAATTCAGTGAATCTCTCGCAGTTTATGTTGTATTTAAAAACTTTACCATGCGCTTCGCTAAATGGTTGTTTTCTGATCTTTCAATTGATTTATTACTTTTTGTAATTAAACAAATTTAAAGTATTCTTAAAGTAAGATTTCGAGCGTCCACGTTTGAGTACGTTTTGTGCTGCCAGCAGGACGTTAGACGTTAAGGGTAACATTAAGGGGTAGTATCACCGCTGTATACGCCAAAATATTACCTGTCTTCAAGATTTTCTTTTTTTATAACGAATGGAGAGGCAATGAAATTATAATGATTTAGAAAATCATTAGTCCTATATTAAAATTAATAAAAAAAAAAATTTACAAATAAAAAAATAATATTATATTACGAAATTGGGGAATTGTAAAAATTTTCGTAATATGTTTTTCTCTTGAAAACAATATAAAAAAATATTTTCTTAATTTACATAGGAATATCAAGAGAATACGTAAACGATTTTTATGTAATTAGCAAGCATTTTAAGAAAAAAGATGATATGGAAAAGCCGATTAAAACCATTAAAAATTATTTGAGTTATGCTGCGTGTCGACGTGTACTTTGGGATGGTCAAGGTTCAAGCCCTGGACCGACCAACATCCGTAAGTATTTGTTGTAATTGCGGCAGTGAATGTCAAGCTCTCTAAATTTACTTCTGACATGAAAAATAAAGTCTGCACATAAAAAATTATCATCCGTTCGGTGACGAATAAACAAGCGGGTCCTTCTATTGAAGAAAAACTTGTTCACATGCAATAATCATGGAGACATCACAATGAAGCTAGTCGCGAATTTCATTGAGCTTGAATCGAAAAATGTTGTCGGCGGTGATAAAGAGTACTTACAAACTAAGTATGGCTAGACACTGGCAATAAAGTATATAATCTATACATAATATAACATATAAAATGATTTGTTCACCACTGATCGTTGAAATCTTAAACTTGGAGGGTGTATTCTGCAGGCATCCGCTAATAAATAATTTTCCAGGAAGCGAATTCATTTTAAAATCGTTCCATTTACATGAAATTTGGTGCATAGGGAGCTGTTATTACTTTTCGAATATAACGGGTTTTCCATTAAGAGGTATAATTTTGCTATTCAAATAAACCGTTATCTTAAAAGGTCGATGGTTTTGTTGCTTGTGCGGCAAGTAGCGCCCCCTTGTTGAAAGTAAAAGTTGTCCAGACCAATACCATCCATAAAAAATCATTCATATTGTCGGTTCTTAGTCATCTCTCGATAGCACAAACCATCCATTTTCGAAAAAGTAAGGTCCAATGACCCCGCCGGATCATATACCACACCAAACAGTTACATATTGAGGATGGAGAGACTTTTTAACAATAATTCTTGGGTATCCCGGGCCACAGATGCGACAGTTTTGCTTATTGACGTAGCTATTGAGGTGGAAATGGGCCTCATCAGTCTAGATTTTTCGATTATTCTTTTTTTTAGTGAAATTTAATAATTGGAAATTTAATAAATTGAAATGCCAAATTGCAGGCTATTCAAAATAACACCTCTTATTGGAAACCCCTTTAAAAAATTCATTGCCAAGATTAATATGATATTGATATGAAGGAAATGGATTTGAGAGCAATATACTCGTATTCGAAAAAATCGTATTCATTGCTCAATTTGTCTCCTTGTGGGAGTGTAAATAATGATATTATCTTTAAATAAGTTTTATTTTCTTTTCGGGGCATTGATTTGCTTGAAATAAAAGTAAAAAAATATAGAGTTGAATGACGGGATGCAACAATGTATACCAGTATATATTTTTTACAAATTATTTCGAAAAAGTAATTGTAGACTTGAGAGAAAGGTGGAGTAAGCGTACAGAGAAACCTGGTGATTGAACATTATTTACAAAGAAATGCAACGATCTAGATATAGTATTTCCAATATTGATCAACAGAAACTACCCTACATAAGTGATGAGTGATAATAGAAAGAACTTTATATCACAAAGAGTGCACTATAGCGGCCTTTCCAGACATATTGAAAGCCATTTATAATAAATAAAGAGCTAAAGAAGCAGAATCAATGATACTCTGTCAAATGTGGGCATAGTCAGGACG